>JAGPOW010000797.1:21199555-21223697 GCA_030014935.1 Caiman crocodilus | reverse complement strand
CAATAATGACTCCAAGATCCTTTTCTGCCTCTGCACTGACAAGAAGGGAGTTCCCCAGCCTGTAGGTATGCTGCTGGTTCTTCCTCCCCAGGTGCAGCAGCTTGCACGTGTCGGTGTTGAAACCCATCCTGTTCTCATCTGCTCACCCCTGTAATCTGTCTAGGTCCAATTGCAGACTATTCCCCCCTTCTAGTGTGCCCACATCTCCCCACTTCTTAGTGTCACAGATTTGAACAGGGTGCTTTTTATCCCCTCATCCAAGTCACTGGTTTAGATGTTGAATAGTGCAGGTCTGAGCCCTGGGGGACCCCACTGCCCCCATCCTTCCAGGTAGAAAATGACCCATCCACCACCACTCTTTGGGTGTGGCCCTCCAGCCAGTTAGTGACCCATTTGACTGTGTAGATGTTGATGCCACAGTCCCCTAGCTTTTAATGAGAATGGTGTGAGAGACGGTGTTGAAGGCCTTCCTAAAGTCTGGAAAGACTACGTCCACTGCTACCCCTATGTCTAAGGATTTTGTGAACTGGTCATAGAAAGCCATCAGCTTGGTCTGACAGACTAATGAACCCATGTTCATTGCCCCTAAGCATAACCTCCCTTGCTGGCCCCTCGTGGACATGCACCAGGATAATTCTCTGAAAAAGCTTCCCCAGGATCAAGGTAAGATTGACTGGCCTATAGTTTCCTGAGTCCTCCTTCCTCCCTCTTCTGAAAATGGGAACCACATTGGCCCTTTTCCAGTCCTCTGGCACCACACCAGAGCACCATGAGCGCTCATAAAGCCATGCCAAGGGTCCCACAATGACCTCTGCTAATTCCCTCTGCACTCTGGGGTGAAGATCATCAGAACCAGTTGATTTAAATATGTCCAGCCCCTACAGAAGTTTCCTGACTAGATACTCACTAACCTTATGCCCGGGTGCACCTCCCCTGGGGTCTGAGGGGGTCCCAGGGGCGGACTGGTCCGGTCCCTGCTGAGAAAAATGGAGGCAAAGAAATTGTTAAATAGGTTAGCTTTGTCATCTGGTGTGATGACCAGATTTCCTGGCGTGTCTTGCAGCAGCCCCACATTACCCAGTACCTTTTTTTTGCCCCCTATGTATTTAAAAAGGGAATTCTTGTTCCCGGGTAGCTAGTCCCAGTTCCATCTCTGCCTTGGCCTTCCTGACTGCCCCCTTGCAGCCCCGAGCAACCGAGGTATAGTCCTCCCTCGTGATGGCCTCTCCCTTCCATTGGGTGTACACCTCCCTTTTAGCTAGAAGATGTTCCCGTATGCTTTTGGTGAGCCATGGGGGCTTTTGCGCCCTCTTTCCCCCTTTGATCCATGACAGTCTCTCCAAGTGAAGAAGAAGAAGGATGACAAGTCCCCCAGGGTCTTGCTCCAGTGCCTGGCAGTAGAGATGACCTGAGTAGGGTGCAGGGCCGGGGGCAAATCAGCATGTGTGGGGCCTGGCCCCGGATACAAGGAAGCCATCAGTGGATTCGGTGTTTGGGGAGGGTGGAAGGGGTGCCAAGCGGCCGGGCATGAAGCTGGCAGCAGTGTGGAGTCACCATGGTCACTCTGCCTGGCTCTTTGGGGCCCCCCAAAGCATGGGACCTGGGGTGGTTGCCCCAATTCACTCCTCCCCTCTCCCTCAGGGATGGCTGTGCCTGGCTGACCACCATGAAAAGTGACTGAAATTGCTCCAGATGTCCCAGGTTGTGATTTACAATCATATCTTGCTAGAACAGTTCCTCCTTGACCTCAATTAAAACACTCAGCAATGGGTGAGGTTCTACCTCCCGAAATCCTTGGCAGAAACCTTGCAGCTAGTCAAGGACTTTGAAAGCGCTCAAGGATACAGCAGTAGGGAGAGAGGCCTGAGGAGAGGGCTGAACCCTGCCCCTCAAGTGGTAGAAAGGAAAGGGGAGAAGGAAATAAGAGAAGTCCTCTGGGCACCCAGTGCTATGATGGTGTGTTTCTGGTGCAGGGGAATGTATACAAGTAACCCCACACTGGCTCCTCACTCTGAGGAGTCCCATTTTGAGATGAGAGTGCACTGGAATAGCTCGAAAGATAATGGCCTGTTTGAATTGATGGATTGTAGCCAGGGGAAGACAAGCTGGGAAGGCAATTGGGAGAAACCCACAATTTGAGCTGATGTGAGAGGGAAGAAGGTGTGGGATATCACAGATATGGGCTGTGCCCAGATTCTGATCTGGGAAAATTTGGCCCCTTCCAGCTGAGTCCCAGACGTGACCTCAGTCCATACGATCTGCATTGGGCAGCCATTCACCTATCCCCAGAAAAGGCATTGGGATATAGGTTCTCAATGCGGCAAGGGAGATGCTCATCAGCCTGGCCAAAGACCTACTCTGCCCCATGGTGTTTGGCCAGGACGAGACCAAAATATGCAACATCCTTGAAGTCATATAAGCTCAAGCTGGGACCAGCCTAAGCCTTGTGGGGGGGGGAATTTGAAGTTGGAAGTTGATTACCAGGATGGATTTGATCTAGAAAGCCTGTCCAGCAGCACGCATTTTTGGGAGGCCCAAGCCAGGGAAGAGGCATTCCAAGCTATAATCTAGGTGAAGCTGGCTAAACAGAACAACCAGGTAAGCTGCCATGACAGGATGACTGGGTAGTCTTCCCTGAGAAGTGTGTGATATTGCCATGGCATAAACTTAAGAAAGGACTTCTTTATAGAATTAAACAGAACAAGCAAGAAGGACAAGATAAACTGCAGCCCTTGATTCCCCATTCTTTCAGGGCTCCCCTATTGAAGCTCATGCGCAAAACCCATTTGAAACAGCAAAATCAAAATGAAACAAAGGGCTTCAAAATGAGATGAGGCCATTCAAAACATTTCAAAAGTTTTGAAACATTTTGAGTTTTGAGGTAGCAGCCCAGCCAGGTGGTGGGGGCAGGAGAGAGCCAGGGATGCACTCCCAGCAGCTCTGCACAGCCCCATGTGACAGCCCAGCAGGGAGTGCAGCCCTGGCTTTCCCTGCTCCCACCATCACGCTGTACTCCCTGGGACTGGTGGAGCCAATCAGAGCACAGTGCCAGATCTGCCTGCCTGCCAATGCCAGGCTACTCTCTGATCAACTCCACCAGCCCTACGGAGCTCAGCCTGGTGGCAGGAGGCAGACAGAGCCAGTGCCGCACTCTGCCTCTTGCCACTGGGCTGAGTTCCATGGGGCTGCAAGCTGCTGGGAACCCAGCCCAGTGCAGCCAGGCTGAGTTCCCTTCCCCAGCCCGATCAAAACATCGAAACAGCAAAACCATTTTGATAAAATGGAATGGAACAGTGTTTTTGAAATGAAACAAAACTCAAAATGAAACACTGTTCCATTGAAACGGATGTTGAAGCAGTACGCTGGTGTTTTGCACAGCCCTGGTATATACGAGTTTAAGCGCATGTCATTTGGCCTGCATGGAGCCACAGTCACATTTCAGCAGCTCATCAATTGGGTCCTGGCCTCTGATCAATGGTATGCTGCTACAAACCTAGATGACATTATCATTGACTCAGAGGAATGGGATGAACGTCTAGTGTATCCCTGTGGGGTCAGGCCAATTCTCAGGATCTCAATATTGCACTGTTAGACAGGTGGGTGTGACACAATTGCACATATACAAACACACAAATCAGTCAGGTGCATACACATGCACACTACCAGCTCAGGAACATACACATCCAAACCAGCCTAGGCACATGCATACCTATTACCAATTCAAACATATACACTATACACCCCAAAAGTTAGACACAGATCACTAATTCGTATATCATGCACACAATGCTACACACACACACACACACACACACACACACACACACTAGCCACTCAGATACACACACGTTCAAAATAACTAGTCTAGGTTCATGTACATCAATCATCATTTTAAGCCCATACATACTACACACACCAAATTTAAACAGAATCATTTACCAGTTACCAACACCTGCACGTTCAATACACATACGAGGATTACTAATTTATATACCACACACAATGATATCTATATATGTGTATTCACTAATTTACCCACATATCACCCACCTCCACATACACACAGGTGAGTTCCTAAGTTGGGTGTTGTGATGGGTATGTACGTACGTGCTTGGTGTACTTGGGATACCTGGGGAAAGGTTAAGGTAAGAAAGTAGAAGTGTAGAGAGTTAAAGTTACCAGGACCGGTATTAGAACCGGTAGGTTACAGGGGCCTGGGCTGAAGAACTGAGGCTCGGGGGTAACTTCAGGTTAATTAATCTTAATTGATTAAAAGACAATGCCCAAAGCCTGCAGAAGAGGGAAGTGATGCTGGCTCAGAGGCTGGGACTGGAGCCAGAGCTATGGGGGAGCTGAAAAAGTAGGAGGGCAGAGGGAAAAATGGGATTAAGGGAAAATGTGGGTGTTAAAGAGGGGGTCTGGATGTGGAGAGACAGAGGATAGCTCTGGGACAGCTAGAGACGTTGCAGGGAGCAGCAGTTGGTGCTGGGAGCTGGAGAAAGGCTCCAGCTGCTGGAGAAAAGTGCAGGACAGCCATGAGGATCTGGGAAGCTGGGGGCAGGGGGGAATGACTACAGAAGGTGTGGGGAAAGCCTTAAAACAGAGAGATGGACAGCAGAAAATCACAGGAAAAGCAGCAGGAGAGACTGAAGGGTGGCAGGGGCAGCGGGAAAGCAGAGAAAGACAGCAGAAAGTCACAGGGAAAAGGCAGTAGGAGCATGGGAAGCAGAGGGACAGCAAAAAATCACAGGGAAAGTGACAGGAGAGACTGAAAGGCAGCAGGGACAACAGGAAAACAGAAAAAGGAAGCAGAAAGTCACAGGAAAAAGGCAGTAGGAATTGAGAGGAGATCAGGAAACTAATGGAGAGGGGTGGGGGGAGCTAGAGCTGAGAGAGTGAGAATGAGGCTGGAACTTAAGATAAGGAAGGAATTGGGATTCAGTAAAACATGACCCAACTCGGGATTGCAAATGACAGTGGTTTTATTGAACAGGGTCACAATGTTTTATTGGTTCCTTTGCACCCACTCCCCCCCCCCCCCACACATAATGGTAGCAGAGGTTAGAGAGGCTTGGCACAGGGGCTGAAGTCCACTGAAGTCCAGGAGGAGAGAGACAGAGACAGAGAGTCCAAATTTTAGGAAGAGGTGTGCAGGTAATATCTACCAATCCAGGCTGGAAAGGCATCCTTGTCCAGGAGGTGTTGTCCAGAGGGGGGTCACCGGCAGAGCCTCTGGGTGGATAGGTGGCGTGGCATGGTGCTGGTCTAGATGGAGAGGGTGTCCCACTGGGTCTGTCTTCACTGCCCCTTTTTATAGGGGCAGACCTTGTGTGACCCTAGTGACAGGAAACATGCCTAGGCAAGGCTCAGCCCCTGGTGTACTGAGCATATGTGCTCCATGCAGGGATGTGCAGCTTCGGGTGTCTGTAATGGTGGGGTACAATGATAGAGTTACTGGTTCTGCAGGGACTTTTGTCTTTCAAATGTTGGTCTCGTCTCCATTCCTGGGTGAGGTCCGTGGTTCCTGGATGAATCGACGTGAGATGATAGCCCAGTCATTACAGGTCATTTGGTAGAGGCCTGCTACCACTGTATTTCAATTATTCCCAATCATTCTCATTTATTGAGGAACCAATTTACATGGAAGGGGTACAATGAATCACATTGTTGCAACATGGGATGCCCAGGCAGAGGACAAAAGATGCAGGCTTGGTATATAAAATGGAAGCTTGACATGACTTTGGTTCACTTACAAACACAGGCCTAAACCATACAATATCCATATGAAACAATAAAAATCAATATGAAAATGATAATAATGCTATATACAACAGTAAAACTCAATACAAACCTAAAAATTATACAATATATAATGGTGGATATCCAAAATCAAAAACTTGCTACCAAAATAAAAATGTTTAAAGCTTATCCTAAGTCTGAGCTCACTTATACTTATCTATAGGGAATAGGCAGGAAGAGAAAAAGTCAGAAATGGTTGGGGAAGGGGGAGGGAATGCATTTTAAAATAAAAAAAAAAGAAAAATTGGGGGTTTTGCTACACTAGAAGCCCTCTGCATGGTCCTACATAACTGCTGTTAGCTGGCTTGACTGCTACTCTGGGGAAGTGCAATTAGTGAAGGCTGAAACTAAGTCCCTAGGGTTCTCAGTAGGGCAAAGCTGCATCTGGCCTTTGGAAGACAAGATAGAGGCCATCCAGGATTACCTGCCAGCCCAAAACCAGAATCAAATGTGAGGGCCTTCTTAGGGTTAGCTAGTTATTACCTCTGCTTCATCCATCACTTCACAGAAGTAACAACCCCCTTGGGAGAGTACTGGTCAAGTGGGAGCCCAGGAGCCATAATTTTATCTTTTGTGGGTTACACATGGCCTGTGGGCTTCTAACTGGAGACGACTTATTTAAATAATCCCATGAGTAAATCTTGCCAGTTTGGATCCTTACACGCATAAAATGTTTTCAACCTGACCAAAATCAGTCTCGTTTTAGACAAACTGTTAAAAATGCAGAGATGTCATAAAATGCGGACAACAGGTAAAAGGCTCAGAAGAGGGAAACACCCCGATGACAGAAATTAAGGAGTTAAAGTTTGTACAAATCTTATTTAGGTCCCCCAGCTTGTTTATACAGACATAGCATTTACAGCTTCCAGTGGGCATTCATTAATGCACCTTTTCTAATGCACATTAAATTTAGTACCTCCAAAGCGAGCTATTAAATTAATGTTAATTAGGCTGCTCTACTATGCAGTAGGGCATTTACACACTTTTAAAATGATGCTTAATGTGCAGTAGACTATTTTACTGCACATTAGTGTAATATGGTTTTTTACATGCCACTTTAATGCATGGTAAAATAGTCTACTGTGCATTAAAGTTCATGTGTAGATGTGCCCATGACCTTCCCAACAAGCAAGACAAAAACAAAGGGTATGGCAGAGCAAATAGGGAAATGGGGAGACTGAGGTACAAAGAGATTAAATGACTTGGCTAAAATCTCACAGGTACCCTGTGGGCAAGGTGAAAACTTAATCCTCCTCTGCCTTAGCAACAGTCCAGAGGCTTCACCACTAGATCATCCTTCCTCAGGGAGGGTTCCACCCATCCCTCGTGCTGTTCTTATCACTAGTTAGTTGGCCCACTCAGAAGTTGAACCAAAAGTTGAAAAAATGATATAGAAGCAAAATAGCTTTAATGTAGGGATTTAGAAAATCAGGGAACAGTGAAAACAGAAACTGAGGCATCATATTTGTCAGGGGAAGTTTGCACAGTTCTGTGCCTTATGTATACCAGGATTTCTCAGACCTGTGCCTCTTATGGATGTTTTTTGAAGAGCACGTTCTTCTCATGTATACTCTTCTGCCAGCTACCTAACTTTAAGACCACAGCTCTATGACAACTATCAGTTATGCATGCATGACAAATAGCATTGGGAAATGATAGGAATAAACCCTAATTTCAGCATAATGGGTACAGTTCCAGGGTGTAATCCCATGTGTTATATCTGTGGAATTTGGTCTGTCTCTGGCTGAAGGATAATTAGGATTTAATCTCCTGTTTCTGCCTATAGTGCATATTGCTCTAAGTCTGGGTCACTTTGCAGCTGTTTTGTCTTACTGTGTCCTTTTTGCCCCCCTCTATTTTTGGTGGCATAAGAAATGTGCTAAAGTTACCCACAGAATGACCAACTAGGGGAAAGAGAGGGAAATGAACAGCTGGGACTGATGATGAACAGCACAGATTGATACTCAGCTTGTTGAATATAACTAGTCATAAAAGCTACTGAAAACTCTTAAGGGCCCAGATTTGATTACAAGGAGCAGTGCTGGGAATGATCATCAAAGTTTCATCATGGGTAAAGAAGCAAGAGCTGGAAGTGGTCCATGGGCCACTGGTACTTTATAAACTAGAGCATGAAAAGCACTAACCCAAGTAACACATTTCTTCCCATTTAGAGGTCTGTCCTTAAAGTGTACTGAGCAGAAGTTGGGCAAAATACAACCGCACAAGCTTGGCCAAATCCTGTCCTCGGACAAGAGCACAAACTCATGTTGTTCTGTTGAAATTTGATTTTTTACCCCCAAATGGCAAATTGCTTTCTTATAGCTTTTGTCATGTGACTGAGTTAGATCAAACCCCAATTTAAACCCATCGGTTGCAGAATCCCTGAAATCTTGACAGTTTTGAAATCCAAGCCTATGCCATGATTGGAAGTCCTGACTTGTTACACCGGCTAATCAAAAGCCTGGGGCAGGATCAGACCCTCCCTTTGGTGCATTCAGAGCTAAAGTCAAGATCTGAATGTTGTGTCTTAACTCCATCAGTAAAACATGAACACTGGCTGTTTTGTCTGGGTCACTTTTGCATAATGCTAACATAATGCTGTTGCCCTCTAGTGATGAAGAGGGGAAAGGACAAAGAGCAAATGCTGGGAATGAGGTTTGTTTATAATGCTGTGAGGCACCTGTGCAAAAATCTGGCCCTAAATCATGAGGCTATTAAAGAAATGCATGGTGCATGTGGTAACAGGCTGAGAGTTTTGAATTCAGACAGGCATATTCTCATGCCTTTGCCTACCTAGTTGGTTCAAGAAATTTCTCCAGGTCAACTATGCAGATTATCTGTCCTTTCTCAGAGGGGAGTAGGCAGAAGATTTGAACATCATAGATAAGGAGAAAAGTAGCTCCATGGTGAGGGAAAATCGAGGGGGGTATGTATGTGTGTAGCAGCAAAACTCATTTAATTTAAAATGAGTTCATATGTATAGGAAAAACTCTTTGATAAAGTTCAATGAGGGAATCTTTCATCCATCCAAGATGCCCTAGATTTATAATTTTCTTCTCTCCTTTCATATTTCTCTCCATTTCACATACTTTTTAAAGACTTTTCCAATTATCGAGACAGGCTCACGCTATGAAATTCAGATTAGGAATCCAACATGGAGTCCAATAACCTCAAAGTTTGGGGGGAATTTGTTTCAGCTAATGAAAGGGACATATAATGGTGGTGGTGAGCATTTAGTTGCTGTGTGTTTCAGTACTGGCTGAGTGATTCCTGTATGCACATTCTGTTCAGCACTCTGATTCATAGATCCATAGATGTTAGGGGCTAGAAAGGACCTTATGATCATGGGGTCCACCTCCCCTGCACTTGGGCAGGAAAGACTGCTGGGATCAGATGATGCCAGCAAGGTGGGAATCAAGCTGCTTTTTGAAGATTGCCAAGGTAGGTGTCTATACCACCTCTGGCAGGACTTGACTTGTGAAGAAGTTTTTCCTTATGTCCAATTTGAAGCACTCTTCAAATAGCTTGTGCCCATTGTTACTTGTCTTCCCCTGGGGTGCCTTTGTGAACAGATGCTCCCCCACGCCCTGATGTGTACACTCCTAATATGTTTATTGGCTGCCACCAAGTCCCCCCTGAGTCTTCTCTTCTCCATGCTGAACAGTCCCAAATCTTTCAGCCTCACCTCATACAACCTGCTCTCCAGAGCTCTAATCATGTTTATGGCATTCCTTTGGACTCTCTTGAGCTTCTCCCCATCTTTCTTGAAGTGTGGCACCCTGAACTGAATGCAGTACTCCAGATGCAGGCTCACCAAGGCTGAGTAGAGCCAGAGGATGACATCCTTAGTCTTGCTCGAGATGCATCAGCATTTTCCAAATGCCCTGATGGAAAATATGTAGAAGACACCAAACAACAACTGCACACCAGAATGAATGCACACTGGAAATCTATCAAAGACAAGAATATCAATTACCCGTGGGAGCACATTTCTCACAAGAAAACCACTCTCTCTCCAATTTCTCAGTTCTAATCCTCAAAGGGAACTTACAAAATACCTTTCACAGATGAGCCTATGAACTTCACTTCATCAACCTACTGGATATAAAAAATCATGGACTAACTATAGACATTGGATGTATGACACATTATAACCTGCCTAACATCTGACTTCCCAGGTACCTCTCCACTGTTTACCAGTTACATTCCCCGCTTCTCCTCTCCTCTCTTCCCACCCTCCCCAAAACTGTCTTTTACCCACTGACTCCTCAATTTACATCTTCACTGGCTGACTTTCTTGCATGCATACCAGCCTTTGGCTTCTTTCCATCCAGGAAGAGCACATACCAACTGCAAATGCTTCCTCAGCCTGGCAAAGGGTATTTATACCTGAATGCTTGTAAATAATATTTTTTCCAGCTATTTGAGTTGGTCTAATAAAAGATATCAGATTTATCCAAAAAACATGTCTGTCAGCTATCTCCATGCTGAAACACCCTTATACCCCAGCTAGCCTCTCCACAGCATGTTAAGCCTTGTTGGAACAGCCCAAGGCTGGCAGGCTGACCTCTTGGGGGTCTTAACAGTCGGGGCTGCTCTGACCTGGCTCAATATATTTCAGTCACAGGTGCATGTTTAAACAATGAACCTGGGAGCAATAAACTCCAGTGAAATGTACACCAAATATTACTCCAAGCTAATAGCACATGTAGACACATCCACAGTGTCTTTTCTCCACTGCAGCACCCAATCTTGGGATAAATTTACTGTAGGGACTGGGTATTTAAGCAGTTTGGTAATGCAATAGGGAAAAGATTTATACCTTTAGTACACTCATTGTGCTATGGCCATAGTAACAACAGCTACAAGTCATTATAATATGATGGTTGTTCAGTGGACTATATGAAAAAGGCTGGTGCTCTCTAGGCCTCTGGATAAAATGCTGTAACTTTAGGCATTCAGTATTTAGGCATGCTGTAATTCAACAAAGGCTCAAAATAGGTTGCAGTAAATTAAATCCTCTTACAGGTGCAGTGGTGGAACTTGCTCTGTTGCCAGCTCATGCAACCTTCTTTGTATCTGCACGAACAGATGCAGAGAAGGAACTGCTCTTCTGTCCCCATGGCTGTCAGTTTTCATTATGTTTAGGAAATAAATCAGGCTTGATCCTGGCTTAGTAGGGTACCATAACACTTAATGGGATGCTTGACACAGCACATTTCAAACCTGATGGTATAAATAAGAACACATTAATAACCCTTAGGGGTCTGTATCCCAGGGAGTGTGGAATGCTGAACTTCTGCAGCTGAAAGCTGGAGGCTAATTTCAATTTATGGATGTGCATGTGGGAGGTGCACAGACAAATTTGTTTGGCCTCAAGACAGGTTGTTTGTTACAAATGTGTGATTTTTTCCCATTCTCCACTAGGTGGTGGTAGCAGATGAAGTCTATAGGCTACATACCAGTATTAAGATAGTCATTTAGTTTGGCTGAATAGATAACCATGTTGCTATGCCTCCCATAGTATCCCTGTGAACCTAGCTGAAAATGTGATGTGCATAGAGACAGGATAGGGAGACTGCTTTTAATAGCAGAAGTGTAGCAGGTGCTCCTTAGGGCTGTGCGAAATTTCGACGGGTGTTTCATTTCAAAGCTGTTTCGATGTATTTTGAACTCGAAACAGTGAAAATGAAACAAAACAAAAGGCTTTGAAACAGCTTCGAAATGAAATGAGGGCACTCAAAATGATTCAAAACTTTTGAAACATTTTGAGTTTTGAAGCAGCCCAGTGGCAGGAGCCAGAGGAGAGCCAGGGCTGTGCTCTAAGCCCCATGGAGCTCAGCCCAGCAGTGGGAGAGCCAGTGTCAGAGCCACTTCGAGCACAGCCCAGGTGAGCACAGTCTGGTTGGGGAAGGCTCCACAGCCCCATGGAGCTGAGCCTAGCTGTGGAAGTCCAGTGGCCAGTGGCAGAGCCGCTTCGTGTGCTGCCATGGCTCTGAGCACAGCCCTGGCCAGTGACTCTCCGCTGCCTCCTGCCACCGGGCTCAGCTCCATGAGACTGCAGAGCCTCCCACCACCAGGCTATGATTGCTAGGGCTGCACTTGGAGTGGGTTTGCCACTGGCTCTCCTGCTACCTCCCACTGCTGGGCTGAGCTCCAGGGGCTGGCAGAGCCACTTGGAGTGCAGCTTCGGCTCTGAGCACAGTCCTGGCAAGCACAGCCTGTTGCCTGGAGGCTCCACAGCCCCATGGAGATGAGCCTGGTGGCAGGAGGCAGCAGAGAGCCAGCAGCACAGTTGCTTCAAGTGCAGCCGTGGCTTCAAGCACAGCGCTGGCCAGTGGCTCTCCTCCACCTCCTGCTGCCAGGCTCAGCTCTGTGGGGCTGCGAAGACTCCTGCCGCCAAGCTGTGTTTGCCAGAGCTGCACTCGGTGCAGCTCCACCACTGGCTGTCCTGCCACTTTCTGCCACTGTGTTGAGCTCCATGGGGCTGGCAGAGCCAATTGGAGCTCAGCCCTGGCTCCAAATGCAGCCCTGGCAAGCACAGTCTGGTGGCTGGAAGCTCCACAGCCCCATGAAGCTGAGCCTGGTGGTAGGAGGTGGTGGAGAGCCAGTGGCAGAGTCACTCGGAGCACAGCCTTGGCTCCAAGTGCAGCCCTGGCCAGTCGCTGCCCCCCACCTCCCACCACCAGACTCAGGTCCACGAGGCTGGTGGAGTCACTTGGAGTGCAGCCCAATGGTGGGAGGTGGGGGAGAGCCAGGGCTGCATTCTGAGCAACTCTGCCAGCTCCATGGAGCTCAGCCCAGCGGTGGGAGAACCAATGGAGGAGCCGCTCCGAGTGCAGCCCTGACCATTGGCTCTCTGCTACCTCCCACTGCCAGGCTCATCTCTATGGGGTGTGGAGCTTCCCACCACTGTGCTGTGCTTCCCAGCACTGCGCTCAGAGTGGCTCTGCTAGTGGGTCTTCTGCTGCCTCCCGCTGCCGAGTTGAGCTCCATGGGGCTGGCAGAGCTGCTTGGAGCAAAGCCCTGGCTCCGAGCACAGCCCTGGCTAGTGGCTCTCCCCTGCCTCCTGCTGCCAGGATCTGCTCTGTCAGTGGGACTGGTGGAGCTGCTTGGAGTGCAGTCCAGCAACAGGAGGTGAGGAGAGCCAGGGCTGCACTCTGAGCAGCTCCGCCAGCCCCATGAAGCTCAACCTGCCTTCCCAGAGCTGCCACCAAGCACTGGGTAGAGCTCAGTGCTGCCCTTGCTGCAGTCCTGGGAATGACTAATGCTGCCTTCTTGCAGCCTCTGGGCTGCATTGTGTCCTGAACTCCCTGGCATGGTGCAGCCCAGCAGCTGCAGGCAGGCGGCATCCACCACTCCCAAGGCTGCAGCAGGGGCAGCACTGGGCTCTTCCCAGCACTTGGGGCAGGCTGCAGTGATGGAAGGGGGTCTGCTGCCACCCCAAAATTCACTGTAGCCCCCCTCACTTGCCCTCCCAGTGCTGCCACCAAGTGCAGGCCTTTCGATAGGCACAGGTCCCCAGATCTGCATGCGGGATGACAGGAGGTCCCAGATGGCAGCGGCAGCCTCCTGTCATCCTGCATGCAGATCCAGGGGCCCACACCCCTGGGAGGAGCCTGGCATAGCCCCACAGCCCTCCCAGAGGTTCGGGCCCCCAGATCTGTGTGTGGGATGACATGAGGATGCCGCTGCAGTCTGGGGTCAGTGGCAGCAGCAGTCTTCCTGGTGTTGGATGTGAGCTGTGCCCAGCACTGGTCCCAGGTGGCAGCAGCAGCTTCCTGTCATCCCGCACAGAGATCCCCCCCGCCCCCCTGGAGCAGTCTGGCACAGCTCCACAGCCCTCTCAG
This sequence comes from Caiman crocodilus, assembly GCA_030014935.1. NCBI lineage: Eukaryota > Metazoa > Chordata > Crocodylia > Alligatoridae > Caiman > Caiman crocodilus. Next base: position 21,210,048 of record JAGPOW010000797.1, on the reverse strand, counting down.
GGGTGCGGGCCCAGAATGCAGATCTGGGGGGCTCACACCCCTGGGAGGAGTCTGGCACAGCCCCACAATCCTCCTGGGGGTGCAGTCCCCCAGATCTGCACATGGCAAGTGATACTTGTTGCTTTCAACTGTTTGAAGTGCAGTTTCACAAAAAACTCTGAATCTATCACCTTGAACCTTGGCAAGCTTCATGCCCTCAGAAAGGGCTACCACCCCTGCAATTTTCATCCAAATCAGGCCAGAAATGACAAAGTTATAGACATTTTCATGATTCCCCATTATAGCCTATGGGTAAAATGTCAAAACGCATTGAAACAGTGAAACAGTTTCGATGAAACGAAACAGAACAGTGGAACAGTGCTTTGAAACAAAACTAAATGATGAAATGAAACACTGTCCTTCAAAATGGCGACACGGAACGTGAAACAAAATGGTGCTGTTTTGCACAGCCCTAGTGCTCATAAGTAATAAGTGTGCTATTGAAGTGACCTAAGGTCACGTTCCTCTCAAAGGTGTGCAGTATTATGCACAACTGTGCCTCCAGGCACAATACAATGGCTGTCTGGTTGGCAGACTGCTCCACACTCACCCTAGTGTATTGTGTTTTTTCTTGTTTTCTCGTGCAGTGTTGGGAATGAACCACAGCCTAGGGCAGACTACTGATGCACCTGGGATAGGGGATTGCATCTTTTTCCACAGAGGTAGGGAGGAAATAACCATTCTATTTTGTGAAAAATTGAGATTTTTAAATTGGTTTCTGTTTTGATAGTGAATGCTAAGGTGACTCTCAGGGTTTCTTTGTTTGTTTGTGTTTTGGTTTTGGGTTTTTTTTGGCAAAATAACAGTGTGAGAGAACATGAGAGATTCACCTGGCTTTTGGGAGACAGGCTGGCTGACATGGATAAGGGACTTTAGCCTGAGGTCTTTTTTGTGAAATGCCCTAGCTTCTTTGTTTTTATCTATTCTGGCTTGAATTTTTCTCTAACCAGAAATTCAGCTTGAGACCTACTAACCTTCTTGATGAAATTTTCATCAAAACTGTTACATTCCCGCAAAACACTTTTCCTGGGATAAAATAGCACTTTTTAATGAGAGAAACTTTTGCTGAAAAGCTATCATTTCTTTCTACATTCATATGCCCGGTCTCCACAGCAAACTTAACATGATTGGTGATGGTGCCCTCTACACTGTTGTATGCATGCTGCCTCCAACAGTGCCATAAAATAAGCACATCCATGAGATGCTCTGAGCAGGCAAATTTGATGCTCTGAAGTAATAGTGCCATAAGCATGCTCTTGTGCCAATTCACCTATTCATATCACAATGCAGACACAGTAGCATGATGATATGCCCAATGTTCTGGAAACATTTTAGTACTGAGATTGTCTCCTCCCATTCATGTTTGGGTTAAACTAACATTTTTGTATCAACTAAGTCGTACATGGATGCGGGTAGGAAGTAGTATTGGGAAAATGTTTAGACTGAAGTTTTAAAGGGTGATTACTATGGAATGCTTTGTTTTTTTTAACGTCCAACTTGAGGCATGGCTAGAATGATAGTTCAATCTGTCTTTGAGATCAACTGCAAGGCCCTCAAGGAGAAAGGAAGAGGCAAGGGTCACCATTTGGGGATGTGGCTGGTTCCTCTGTACTGTTGTGTCTCAGGAGAAGAAAGCTTAGGTGAATAACTACAATTTTGCATTTTGTTTAGAGATTAGAGCAGGTGATGATATGTGTTTTCAGTACTGTGATGACGTGGGTAGCACAGAAAACTAGACAGATCAATTGATGGAGCTGGAGTTTGACAAAATGAGCCTTTTCATTGCAGGTAGAATAGGTACACGTTCCAAGGGAAGAGTCCACCAGAATAATTGAATTGGGAATGCAGAAACCAAAGCTTGTGTATATATCGGTAGGCAACACGTGTTATTAGATACCCCAGCACATCATTGATAACTGAAGTGTCTGTCGCTTGTTGAAAAAGAGAAGGACCAGTACGTAAACAGGAGAGACTGGAACGTGGGCTTTTGGATAATAAAAATGTAGATAATAAAAATGTTGCCCTTGTTCCTCTCCCTGTCAAAAACTATTTTATAAGGGTGCTGGTAGGCTTATCTGATGAAGGTCTATAAAAATGCTCTGAGATGAGAGGTTCAATAGAAAGGGAATGTATAGTTTAACAGTATTCATTATTATAATTAGCTAATGAAGTCTCATTATAATTTGTGGGCATTATCTGCTTTTTAGCATATAAATCACAGTTTTGCAAACCAAATATGCAATAGAGGGGTTTTTGGTTTTGTTTGGACTTTTTTTTTTGCAAACTATTGTGCAGCTATATCCCAGGATAGCAGAACCCAGGCACATATAGTAGGGGATGATTTTATTTTTCCTTTGGCTTGGGGCCACTCTTGTGGGAAAAGGTGATCCCACTGATGCAGGAGAAACCTAACAGTAAGTGGCCAGATTCCCTCCCACCCCTCAGCCTTTTCCCCAGTCAGCTGAACCTGAATTTAACCCTAATCAAGGTTTGGAAAAAGTTTTGATGTAATTCCCCATTAGTTGATAATTCCATGATTCCCCGCATTTTTGGGATGCATATTAGAAGGACTCTTGAAATAGTCTAATGGAGAAATTTCTCAAGGCATCTATTCTCAGGAAATTTTCAGCAAAATGTTGTAGGACCTTGAAGAAAGCACCTGCAGTGTATGTTTCATTTGGATAAGCGCTCCAGAAAATTTGGGGTCTTTACGCATCATTAGGAAAATCCTGCACAACATATTAAAAATTATGAACCTGGAAAGAACTATGTCTTTCTAGTCTCTCTCTGAGGCCATCACCAGGATCTCCAGGCATCTATAGTATCATAATAAACTGCCATCTAGAGAAAGAGATGTAAAAGAAAGCTTTATAGGAGGGATGCATGAATGCTTGCCTTTTACAATGTCGGTGCCCATTCTAAGTTTAAAGTATTTCTAGTGCAGTTAGTGGCTGGGCTTATATAGCATTTTTTCCTCTCAAGAACAAATTTGTGGTTGTCAGTGAGGTCAGAACATAGCAGGGCTGTTTTTTACTTCTTGCTCTTCTAATGAGAATCATGAGACTCTTGAGTGACTTGAAAGGCTGGGTCACTAGCCTTTCTGTTCCATGGCACTTTCTATCATCTGAGGTTGGCGGGGACAATGAAAACCAAATTGAATACCTGAGGAAGGGCATTTTGTACTTCAAAGTTGTCTAACATCTCTCCTAGCTAAACAACTGGTCCAATAAAAGATGTAACCAAACAAATCCTGCTTCAGAGCTTGTAATTGTCATTTCCCGAGTTGTCTATTCAGACTCTCAACCTCCCACTAGATGGTGGCATTGCATTAGACATTGGCAAGAATGGTCTCATTCAGTTAGGTCTGAAAGGACCTCATTGTGTCAGTCTTTGTGGCACAGAATTGAAAAAGAAAAGAAAGAATTTATGGGTAAAGGATTTAAGAGAAACTGACAATGGTTTTGAAACGATCTCCTCAGTTAGCATTAGTGACGAGTCAACCTGCCAAGGCTAAGAATAGCTGTGAGGATGCAATACTTCTGTGTGAAGAAGTCCAGCACAAGGATTACGTAGTGCTCAAGACCCACTTAAGCCAGATGTGAGCAGCTGCATTATCTTTATGTAACCTTTTGCCCTGGAATGGATTTCATCCAGAATGAGATATTAGCATTCCTGGACATTTAGATACCTTTAGAAAGCATGTTTCCTTTCAGCTATTTCTACATCTTTTTAATAGGCTTTTTTGTCCACATGCCTTTGAGCCACTCTCTAACCCTGGGATGAAAGGTTGTTTTTAGAGCAAGGTTATGGGGCCTGGTCTGTGGAAGTTCTGCTAGAGTAAACAGTTCTTAGCTGTGTTCACCCAGACTTTCTTCTCATGAATATTGCTAGTTTGATTGGTACTAAGGAAAATGTATGCAGTCTTAGAAGATTTGTTTGAAATGTAGAGGAAGAGAATGAGGGAAATTCAGCTTGTAAATCAAATCATTTCTGCTTGTTATGCAGAAACCTAGATCACCCAGCTTGTAAACAGCATCAAATGCTAGGAAATATAAGAATTTTCTATCTATCAAAGGGCTGAGTTGAGTCTTAATGAAATAATTTTAAGTCCAGGTCCTTGCCATGTAGAAATGCAAATGCGACTAGGGGATTGATCTAAACTCCATTGAAGTCCATGGGAGCCCTTCCCCAAGAGTGTTTCTGTAGCCTGGGAGACTTTAAATAATTTAAAATGAGAGAGACAGAGAGAGAAATTCCCATCGCTATTTTGTTTGTGATTGTAGCATACCCCAAACTAAAGGATATACTGTATTCCTAACTTGTCTAGACAGTAATACACATAGTGAAATGCTCCTATATTCCTATACCCAAAAGACCTTGTCCGATAGCCACTGAAACTGCTAGGAAGATTCCCATTAAGTTCAAGACATGTCTGACATGTCTTTTCTCACTTTATTGGGACTGCTTTTGTCAGGTTTCTTCTTTCAGGGTGTAAATAAAAAGCGAGGACAGGAAGTCTGTATTGTCTCATTAAGTGATGCTCTTCTCCCCATGTTCCAGCATTTAGATCAGCTGATTGAATGTCAGAGGCAATATGTTTTCGCTGCACTGGATTGGGCAGGTTTTCTTAACATGCATTTATTTAGTTGAATTTGGAGGTTTTTTATTCTAGGAATACATCATGAAGGCAATACTTTTTATTTTTTATTTTTAGAGCACTGCATTATGTTTCTTAGACCTAAAAAAAATCCCTGTAGTTATATTTGTTGTTTGCAACTATCAAGTAATGGACAAAGATCAAGGTCTTCCTTGTAGCAATAATTTTAAGCCTTAGCTAAGAGATACTCAGTTATTTTTTTCCTCACATAAATTTTCTTACTTTATTATCATAGACAAATAAAATTAGATCCTTCCCTTGGCCTTGCTGGCTCAGATCAAGTGTATATATATTATATTAGCTCCATTTTCCACTCCCCTGCCTCCAGCTTTCTGTAGAGTTTACACAAGGCCCAGTCCTCATTCTCTTTTTCTTCTTGTACAACATGATTCTACCTGCAAACTCAAACTCAGGACCTATCACTGTGCCCACATGAGTGTGTTTGTGTCTATTGTGGCACCTCAAAGACTTTTGAGATACTGCAAAATGCACCCTGTACATGTGATTTAGTTTTCTGTGATGCATGTTTGCAGTGCAGAGCCAAGTTTAGTTACTGGGAAACATTGGTGTAAAAAAAAAAGTGTGCAGAAAAAAAGTGGGATGGTGCACATGGCAGTAGCATGTGCTGCCTAAAACTGGAGCCCAGCTGACCAGAGCCATGGTCTACCTGCTTGTCAGGCATGCCTGGATCACTCCTGCTAGAGTCCTGGGAGGCCCCCAATACCCCAGGTAAGGCTGCTGAGGCCAGTCTAGGTTCTGCCCCAGCCTCTCCTACCCCACCAGGAGCAACTTTCCATATGCTAACCCTACATGTAGCATAAATTTGTCCGGCTGCTTTTTTCCCTGCAGCAACCACGTGCCTCTACTCGTGGGCACATGGCCTCTGGGCTGATGACTCCTCAATTTGCTTTACTGCTCCAGGACCTGATTCTGTCCTGTCAGCCTGTTTTGCTAACATTCTGCAGACATCAACCTATCAGCTCAAGCTCAACACAACTAAAACAGAGCTTTTATATCTTTCCTTCCTAGCCCACGCCAGTACTTATTCTGGAGACCTGTACCACCCTGCCTGACAATCAGGCCTGTAATCTGGTTCCATCTTTGACTCTGATTTCTTTCTAGCCCTTAATGTCAAGACTATATCCAAATCTTGCAGATGCTTGCTGTTTAACATTTCTCAAATACAGTTTTTCCTGTTCATCCACACAGCTAAACTCTTGTCCATATTTATCTTATCATGACCTGATTACTGTGATATCCTTCTCTTGTACTGCAACTTTCCTTCAGAATGCTGCTGCAAAGATCCTTTTGCTAACCTTTTGCTTTGAATTCTTTCACTGGCTTTATCTTCACTTTTGCATCAATCAAACAGCTTTATTTTACTTTTAGAGCTCTTCTTAGCCTCTCCTTTCTCACCTCTGATCAGCCTGTGATGACACCCTCTCCTACCCACATGTTAACTTTTCAGTATATACTTGGATAAGAAACATAATTCCTTGAGTTAATACTGACTCCTCTTCTGATTTTGTGTATGCAGAACCTTGCACATTCGTGTGCAAACTGGTACTGCTCATATAGTGGTCTGTGCATGGGGTCTAGCTTTTCCTGTGCATCATCTCCAAGCATCATCAGTAACAAGCAGTGAGTTTTTTGGTGTTAAATAATTAAACGGTATTTTTGTTAAAGAGAGTGCTTGAAGATGGATTTGCAACACATGCAGTATGCAGCACAGATGTAACCTAAGTACCCATTTATAACCATTTTTTATGGAGTTGTCCATGACATCTGAAGAGGTCACTTATGAAGTTGAGAGTCTGAATGACCAATTTACTGATCAGTTTGAAGACAAAACTGTGACTATAAAAGTTGCAGCATTTTCCTTTTCTTTTCAGAAAAGTCGACCAAATAGACATGTTTGCCCATGTTAACTTTTGAGAAACTCCAAAGGACCATCCATACTACCACACTGAGGCATAATAGTACTGAATTCAGCATGCTTAAGGCTGCTTTCTCTTCAAATTCCCTGGGTCACAAGGATGAATTTTGGATTGCTCATGCAATTTAGACAGATATGTTGTATAACTGATAAAGTTACAGTGATAGGTGTGCATTTGGTATTACTTAAAACCCCATTAAAGATGGAGTTTGAATCCACCTGGAGTTAGGATAAGCTCCTAGAAACTCAACTAAAAATGTACCTGTTCTATCAAATCTCTTGAGTCAGAACAGTCTTGAAGACTCAGCCGAGAGATCTCCTATGCAATGGTTATCTTAGAACTTCTGGTTCCAGCCCCGGTAGAACCATACAGTAAAAGAAAAGGAGAAAAATAACTTGAATTTCATAAACGGCTTTGCTCATTGTTAATTCTGTAAGACTTGGGGGGTGGAAATTCCTTTTGATCTCTGAACTGGTCGATTCATCCTTCTATCATGCCATACCAAAAAGGACACACTTTGGTTTTGTCAAAGGGTGAGAGAAGAGCCTAAACCTAAAAATCCTGAAACTCTGGATTTTCACTGAAATTGTATTAGAATGAAATGATTAGGGGTCACTTTACTGTAAGCGCCTTGGATGACCATTCCCCAAACCTTGGGTTAGGTGGGTCTTTGAAATTGGATATGACAGTAGTACCCATTTTTTAAAATCTTAGTCTCCATATCTACTTTATCAGCAGAACATCTATCTACTGGAATCTGTAGGCAACAAGTAATGAATAATAACGCAATGTAATAGAACGTGGGTTTCATCAGTATTCACTAATACCTGCTGAGTAACATTTGGGAGTAAACCACTGTTGTTAGATCCATTTTTTCAGAGGTTGCTTTATGACAGTTTTTCTTAGAGCTGGAGACTAATAGCATCATGCAAAATGAGCAGCTGCCAGGAGCTGTTAGCTGTGCAGTGTGATGTCTGAGCATCCATGAAAACAGTTATCATTTCATTAATGGTGTGTGCATGGTTTTGTCAAAACAGAGGGGCAGCCCAGTGATTAAGGTGTTCCCTTAAGAGCTGGAAGACCTGGGTTCAATTCCTTGCCTCATAACAGGTATCTTACGTAAGTTAATTCAACCTAAATCTTGAATGATTTTGAGGTGGCTGGCTCTCATTGATTTCAGTAGATATGACACCTACATATCTTTTAAAAATTTAGATCTTAATGTCCGCATTTCATTCTCTTGCCTTTAAAGCAGAGATAATAGCACTTCCTTACTTGACAGACATGATGTGAGTAAAATGTAGTAGACTGTGAGGAATTCAACTTTGTCTATAGAGGATGATATGTGCAAAGACAACTGAATTATCTCTGAACAAATTTGTTTGACTACTAGAATCAGTATAGCCACATGACCATTGTGCTTCAATCAGGCTGATTATACCTCTCCCCTTAGTGAGGCTCTTTAGCTTAGCTGGAACATTGCACTACTGCAGGTATACTACTTCTAGTACCTGAGTTAGCTCTTTCAGGGCTAACTTCAGTATCTCTACAGGGCACTGCATTGTCATTGTGGATGTATCTTTGCAGCCTGCCTTAAGAGGCCACTATATATTTTATAATGATTTCTCTTAATCTTTTCCTTCATTTCTTTCCTAACATTTTACTGCTCAAATCTGTTTTGGAAGTTTGAAAATGAAGATCCTGGTGTTGTTAGGAGAAGCTGAACACCTCCTGGGGTGCTGAATAATGAATTCTCTTAACTCTTACTGATTTGGGTGAACGCTTGAAGGAGCTTGGTCCAGCCCCCAGGATTGTCCCTTAACTGCTTTCTTTACCTTGTTTCAGGGCAAGTTACTCCTTCTTCAGCAATCTCTTGCAGTTGAGGATGATTGCCTTCCATGGCTGTGTTATCTGTGTGTCTGAAGATGGCTAATGACTCATCGGTGATGAGGCCTATTCACAATTAATACTCTACTGAAGCTTGGATGTGTGTTTTTGTTTGGGGTGGGTGGCACTAGATTCTTGATTTGGTCAGCGACAGGCTGTTTCTGCTGCCCCCACTTTCCTACCTCCTACAGTTATGAGATTTTGAGCTATTGCGATCCCTGCAGCAAACTCTTCTTTCATTTGCGGCGGTCCTGGTCTTCCATAAGTTGATATTAATGTTGTATTTTTTTAAAGTTGACCTTGAGAATGTCCTTGAAGCTCTTTCTCTGCACTCCTCCTGAGTTGTTGGCTGAGCTGAGAGAATAAACTTGCTTTTGGAGTTTGGAGTTAGACATCTGGATGACATGGCTGGCCCAATGAAGTTGATGTTGGATGAACCTCAGTATTGGTGGTGTTTGCTTGCAGGACACTCATATTGGTGGGTCTATCTTCCCACTTAATCTGGAGGATATTCTGCAGGCAGCATTGATGGTACTTCTCCAACAACTTTAAATGTCTCCTGTATGTTGCCCATGTCTCAGTTCCATACAGCAAGGTGGGGATCATGACTGCTTGGTAAACCATGATCTTGGTTTTGGATTTGGTGTTGCATTCTTTGAATAGCCATTTCTTCAGGTGCCCAAAAGCTGCAGTTGCACACCTGAGGTGGCATTGGATTTCTTTGTTAATGTCATCCTTCTGTGAGAAATCACTTCTGAGGTACGGGAAATACCCAGTTCTCCAGAGTAGCACTGTGAATCTGGATTACCAGAACTGGCGACTGTTTATTAGGAACTTGTTGGTAGGGGACCTTCATCTTCTGTGTGTTAAGCATCAGTCCTGTTTTCTTGTATGCCTCAGTAAAGACATAGACGATAGGGCTGTGCAAAATTTCTCTGGCTGTTTCAATTTGACACTGTTTCAACTAATTTAAAGCTCAAAACAGCAAAACTGAATCAAAACTAAGGGCTTTGAAACACCCTCACAACAAAATGAGGCTAGTAGAAATTTTTTGAAAGTTTTGAAACATTTCAAGTTTCAAAGCAGCCAGCAGCCAGGTGGTGGGAGACAGGGGAGAACCACGGCTGCACTCCCAGTCCCTTCACAGCACCATGTGACTCAGCCAGGAGCGCAGCCCTGGCTCTCCCTGCCTCCCACAGGTGGGATTGGCAGGAAGCCAATCACAGTGCAGGGGAAAGGAACTGGGTCCGGCACTGCAATCGGGCTAGGGAAGGGGACCCAATTGCTCAGTTCCCCTCTTCAGCCCTATGATTTGGTTGGGGAAAGGAATTCATCCCAGCTGGACTCGGTTCCTTTCCCTAGCCCGATTATAGGACTGGGGGGCAGGAACTGAATGATTGGGCTCAGTTCCTGTCCTCAGCACCCTGGTCCCAGGAGGTAGCACCCAGCTTCCCTCCCTCATCTGGCAGGTAGATTGGGGGCCCACAGCCCCAGGAGGACTGGCACAGCACCCACAGCCCTCCTGGGGTTCTGGGCCCCCATCTACCTGCTGGATGAGAGAGGCTATTTCAAGCTTCCCCATTATAGCAAATGGGCGAAACATTGAAACTACGTAACAGTCTTGCTTAACTCCCATTTTAACCTCAAGGGGATTTGTTATAGATCCATTACTGAGAACCTCTGCTTGCATACCATCATGGAACAGGTAGGGAATGGTGATACATTTCAGTGGGTATCTGTACTTCAGAAGGATCCTCCACAACACTCTCTGGCTGACAGAGTTGAAAGCTTTTGTGAGGTCAAAGAAGGCCATATAAAGGGGCTTATGTTGTTCTGGGCATTTTTTCTGCAGCTGGTGAGCTGTGAAGATTAGGGCTGTGTGAAGCTTCAGTCTCTGATTTGATTTGGCAGAGATTTGGCCTGATTTGGTGGCTGAATCTCCAAATCTGAATTGAATCAGAGGACCCTTTAAT
>JAGPOW010000797.1:21134916-21163371 GCA_030014935.1 Caiman crocodilus | reverse complement strand
GTTACTGTGCAGTAGAGTCCTGGCACGGTTGCTTAGTCATGCTTACTGTGCAGTAGCATTGCATTATGGTTCATGCCCAGCAGTGCTACTGTGCAGTAGTAATGAGCTGCTGCACAGTCAGTGTCTCATGTAAGCATCTGTGTGTTTGGCTAAGCTCAGTCCTGGCCTTTCAGTTTTTACTGAGCACAATTTTTACCCGCAAATTGCACCTGATGATTACACCCATGTGTTGAACTATGAGATTAATTTCTAGGCATCTATAATAATAATAATAATAAGCTTAGTCTGTGTGTCCAGAGCACTCTGATTGGTTGTCTCAGCAGCCAGTCACAATGCTTACTGAAACAACCAATCAGAGTGCTCCAGGCAGACAGAAAAGTATGTTATTGTTATAGAAGACCCTGAGATGTTTCAAGCAGGTATGCAGGCAAGTCAGAGCTAGAATGAAGAACTGTGGCCCACCGATGAGGAGTGGGCAGGCTCTGCCAAAGGGCCAAAAAAAGTGCCGAAGGACCCAATCCTTCTCCTTCACCCCCTCACCTTGGAGCCTGCCCACCTCTCCTGTAGCTGGGGGTGAGTTGCTGGTGGGCCTTGAGCTGTGGGGGGCTTCCCTCCACAGCAGCGGTGGCCCCCGGGACTGCCTGGGTGGGGTGCCAGCAGGTGGGTGCTGCCGAGGCGGGACTACCACTGCAGAGGCAAGCACCGTGGTCCTCCTTAAAGCTGGCCCCCTGGCAGCTTGCCCCCTGGCTGCAGGAAATGCAAGCAAGCTTCAGGAGAAGAAAAAAAAAAGAAAAGATCAGGCCCCTTGTCACTTTAGTTTGTTTTTTGTTTTTCCTCAGTGGAGCCTGCCTGTGAGAGCTGCCACCAGGTTGCACAGCCTCTGAGCTGGGGGGGTGCTGGCACTTCCCTCCACACCAGCAGTATCCTGTGGGGCTGTCTGGGTAGGGTACTAGCTGCTTGGATGTAGCCCTTGCTCACAGGCAGCACCCACTGGATGCAATGGTGCACAGGGTACGGGAAGCCTGGGCGTGCTCAGGGAAGCTTGGGCTTGGAGGGCTTCCAGCACCCTGTGCACCATTCCCGTCACCTTCCTGTTGCCTGGGACCACCTGGGAATGGGCTGGCTGCCCCGGGAGGGTGGCAGGAGGGCAGCTGGGTGTGCTGGCAGCCAGAAAAGGTGGTGGGGAACTTACCAAGTGCAAGTTTCCCTAAGCACAGCTGGGCTTCCAGTGCCCTGTGCACCATCTCCACTGCCTTCTCCAGGTAGGGCCCTTGTACACATGAGGAATATTGCTGTAATTTGTTATATAGCAAACTAAACTACATGGGATATGTTAAAAAAGTCATTTAAATCAAAATATGCTGTCGAAAGTGTTTACTGTTACAAAATTTAATTGTAACCTGCTGCTGAACATGTACACTGTTATGCAATTAAATCATTAAAAAGGGCAATTAAAGCACTAAAAGGGGCAATTTCCTCATGTATGCACAAGGGCCCTCAGTCATGTGTATAAGGGCCCTCTTATTCTATGACTATAAACAAATTACAAGGTTAGACTTTTGACAAAATATGTATTTATATTTCTAAGCCTGTCTTTACATATGGACAACTTTATGTAGTCTTTTTTGAGGGTGAGAAGTTTTCATTCCCATTAAAGTATTTGGTCAAAGGATAACTAATAATCCTGTATTTAAAGAAATACTTTTGCAATAAAAATTTAATCACAGATGTTTTGTGGGTTTCAGCTAGTATTTCTGAATACCTGCCCCCCTAAACTGAACCTTGAAGCAGGTATTGATAAAGGGCCAGACAGTGGCAGTGAAATGTATGGGGTTTAGGTGCATCAGCTATTCTAAGATGAATTCCCAGCAGCTTTATGCCTGAGACATATAGCTCAAAAGCATGGCTTCTTGAGGAACGTACTATCACTACTTCCCCCATCCCTCTGGAGTCCTTGCACTTCATTCCCTGAGTGCAATGGCTGTGATTGTCTTGGGTCCCTAGGTTATCGCATCTTTGCACTTCATTCTCTGAGTTCAAAGGCTACAGTTGTCTCAGATCCCTGGGTTTTTGCTTGTTTTCCTCCCTTTCATCACTGTATACCAGCCACTTGTGCGCTCAAGGCATGTACACATTGGATCATCATGACTCCACCCACAGAGATGAGCTGGAGCCAAATCTGGGGGTGGACTTGGCTAAACTCCATTGATGGCAGCTGTTACTAGTATAATATAGTCCTAGGTGTTGGTGTGTGTAGGAAGTGTGGTACTGGTAGTATTGCTTTGATGGCACTGGCATTCACCTTACTTGGCTCTGTGTTTTCTTTTATTCTTAATGGATAGACCCTAGTGTTCATACAATCCTGCATCACAAATACCTACCATTGGGTCTGCTTTTATAACAACTCAAGGCAGCTTCTAAGCACCATGAATTTACATTTGATTTTTTTCTGCTACCTTTATTTCTAAAGTCTTACCTATGCAGCTCAGCCCAATGTTCCTAGTTATACCCTCTTTTCATCCAAATCTATTTATCTCCTGTCTTTATTCACAGCCCTATTAAATAATAATTTAATTTTATAGCACTTCTGGCTCAGGGATCCTGAGGTCTCAGTTGATATAAATAAAATACCCACATCATTATAATAATACTTTGTACTTCCACTGCACAGCACTTTCTTTTAAGTCTCTCAAAAGAACTTAAAAACATCGGTGATTTTTTTTGACCTTGGGTAATGTCTTTTGCCATGCAAGTAGTGTGGCATTCATTTTTATGTTGATGTCATTTTCATAAAGCAGGTAAACTTTGAAACAGGGCAGTCAATTTATACAATATTTTTGGCAAATATAGTCATTACATATATATGAAAAACAAAACAAACACCCCCCTAAAGAAAAAAACAAAACAGAGGCACAGATACGTTAAGTGATGCGGCAAAGAAATGTATGGTAGAGCTGCAAGTAGAAGGCCAGATTCTCTGCTGGTGGCAATGGAACCACATTGATTTATACCAGCTGGGAGCCTGCCTTAGCATGCAAGTTCTAGGCTGCAAGATCATATTCCCAACATCCTCCAAAATTTTAGTGAAATACAAACATTTACACTAGAAACATTATTTCCTCCCCCCCCCATTTACCAAGGATCCAATTGGTGATGCTTGTTCTTTGATGTTGTTAAAATTCCTGTAAGGCTGTTCAGTTCAGCCTTGTTTTTAATTCATCCCTTTTTATTCATGATGCCAAATGGATTTTTTTTCACATCAAAAGTTTGGAGAATAGTTGTACATTGCCTGAATGCCAAAATGTGGAAAGAAAAATGTCTATAAATAATTTATTATTCTGTAGTTGTTCCCTATTTATTATTTTCCTGTTTAAATTGTTGTCCAGGGAAAGACCAGAAAGAATACCACAATGACTTTAGTGGAACAACTCACACCCAGTGTAATTACTATTTAATAATCAAAACAAGCAACTCAAAAACAAGCTATTGGCTGAAACAATATTCATTCTTACCATATGCTGAAAATTAGAGTAGGCAAAATCCAGAAATTCCAGTTTGGAAAAAAATTAGTTTGCTATAAAATGAAAATTCTGAAATATTCTGGAAACCTTCATTTGTGAACCACAGAAGCATTTTGTTTTGATAATGTTAAAACATCTCTAATGTAACCTGATTCATTTTGACACCCTATTGAGAATTCTATGGAGAATGACAAATTATTTCAAAACGGTTTAGAAAACAAAGGTTTTTGAAACCACCGGGGGAGAAAAAGAACAGTTGAAACAGGGCTCATCTGCACAAGACGCTGGGTAACTGCTTGGTAGTTGAAAAATACTGCGCAGTAGCTCATCACAGCATTGACAGTGCTAATATGCTATTTTGCAGTATTATTAGTGTGCAGTAGCCTAATAATGCTGTGCAGTTGTGCATTAGAACAGCTAGCACTACTAGCAGTAACTCTGGTTACTGTCCATTTATTTAGTACTTGCTAATATAAGTACTAAATAAATGCACAGCAACTACTGTGCAGTAGTGTCTCATGTAGACTCCCCTCCAGAGACTCAAAAGGGTGCTTACATGATTTAGGACTGCTGATGATTTCACTCGAAACAGCTTTGGACCAGTATATCTCCACTGACTTAATCAGAGTTATTCCTGATGTGCACCGATGCAAGTTCATATTCAGACCCAATGAATTAATAGAAACTAAGGGGTGTTTCTTCAGCAGGAAAATGGAATACATTCATGGGCTAACTTATTCATAGTGAATAATTCAAACAGTTCTTGCCATTACTTAATAGCATATGTTTCCGTTATATATTGCATTTGTTTCAACCATAGAACCCCTGGAATTAGAATTTAACTCACCCTTCACAATCTATTGCAGGATTATTCCCAGCACTACACAGGGGAGAATCTGGTTTTACACTGGAGTCAATCAAAATATTTCCATTGATGATAGTAAAGTCACGCAAGGTCTGTATCTTATAACTTATTTCAGACAAAACCATGAAAGCAAACTAAGGATATTGATGACCCTAACATTATTTGCCTTTTAACTGAAGATTTTTGCTTCCAAAGAGCATGTTAGCTTTAGGTGCACAGAAAATTATATAATTTCCTTTACTGTATAAATGCAAAATGCAGGGAAATTCTGGTTCTCTGTGCAGAATACTTAAGTATTTTCCATAATGAGCTTCTCTGAGGCCAGACCAACTAATTGATGTGGTAATTATATACTAGCATGTGTGAATGCTCACAATCAAACTTGTCTATAAAGAATGCAACCTTTTGTTTTTAAAAATTAATACAATATTTATTGCAATCAGCTCATGTCTTCCAATTTGTTGCTAATTAACTAACGTGCTTAATGCACAACTGACTGAACATTCAGCTGTGAGTGTTGTGCAAGGATAGCAAACAAGAGCGTTCAGTCACCAAGTTTTTTTCTGTTTAATTCTTACCAAGTATTAGCTGGTAGGCTTGTGAAAGCTACCCTGCAGGAAAAGAAAAGAAATCAGTATTTATCTAAGGAAAACAAAACAAGAAGACTATTGCTGCCCTCTTCCACTTCTCCCCGTCTTGCTACTTACCTACAACTGGTCGAATTATTAAGTCTGCCCAGGCCAAACAACTATTGGCTGAGTATAGATTTACTTCATGGGACACGCATACTTGCCTTCCTGCCTGCCTTTTAACTATCACTGATAAAACATGTATCATTGAGCTGTTTTCTCCAACAAAAAGGCATCAATGGAATTAATGCTTTGGAAACACGTGCCATTGTTTGTACAAAAAAACCTGGTGGGGGAAAATATTTTGAAATTTTGCATTTTTTATATTGGTTTGAATTTTAGGGCACCTATACACATGATAGACCTCTGCTCCAATGCATGCTAATTAGCATGCATTGGAGCAGACTCAGTTATTTGAGTGTGCTGGAGTGTGCAAATTAGAGCACTCCATGAGCCTCTGTATCATGTGTATTCAGTGTCCCTACATTCCAAAATGGGAGCTGGGGTGCTTTAACTAAAGCTCATGAAGCTTCACGAGCTTTAGTTAAAGCATCCCCACCATCATTTTGAAGCATGGAATGCTGAATGCAAATAATGCTGTGGGTGCTTTAATTACAGCGGCTCTCAGAGCTGTTCTAATTAAAGTGCCTTCCACCCTCCACCCCGGAGCATGTGTATAGATGCACTTAGTTTTCGTTCTGTTGCTTTCCTTGCCATGGCTGTAGTGCTAATGCACCCTCGAGGTGTTCCACATCAAACAGTTTCATTACATTATAGATAAGAGACCGCTGTGGCAAAAAGATCAGATGTTTCAGTATTCCTATGTAGTAGCTGTTTTCAATGATTTTCAGCATAAAAGATTTCAACTCTTAGTATTTGTCACATTATGATATACCAGAGGTCATAGTTTGTAGTGGATACTATTAGAGGTGTAGCAGTGCAGCTCCATGCCCAGGGCAGTGCCGGCTCCAGCCTATTACAGAAGTGTGTTCAGGCAAGTCTGTGGCAACAGCTGCTTTTACTGTTGTGGTCCACAAAGACGGCACTGATGTTTCTCAACCTTTCAGACTTGAGGCACCTGTGGAGAAACTCAAGGCATCTCTTGCAAAATCCCATCTTTAATTTGTTTTTGACTTCAGAGAAATAACAGAGCAGTTTTTCTGTTGCAAAGAACATAGAAAGATTCACAACTATGGCTTTCTATTTGAAATCTCTGGATTTATCTTGTGAATCATGTTTGCAACCCTAACAATGTTAACAATGTATGGGACCCTGCAACCCCCTTACAAAGATTTAATCACTGCACTACTGGATACTATGCATTGCTAGTAGTGAAATATGAAACAGTGTAAAATTAGAAAAGCTAGTACTAAGAATGAAAAACTGGTAGTAAACATTTGAGTCCAGAGAATCTAAAACCTGAAAAATACCTGTTGTCCCCTGCCCCACCCAAGGTTTGAAACAAGCATCTCACTTTTGTAAATCCCAATTTTCTTTTTTGCAGTTTCACCACAAGGCAGGTATGACAGCAAAAGCTCATGGTCATGGGGTTCTTTATATAGCTAGACGCAGGAAGCATGTTCCTGTGAGACTTTAAGAGCTCCATGTCCTGCAGACTGGAGGCAGAAAGTTGTGTGCAGACAGAAGAGCACTGAGGAACCAGGAAGTGTACATAGTGTAAGGAGAAGCAGGGGAAAGAGTGGCATGGTACGGCTTTCTGCTAATATAGAAGAGAAAAACAATGAGAGATTTTTTCAGCTGTTATGGCCTGATAACATGCCACCACTCCTTCCTCCCTCCTCCCAGAGGTGGGAATGGGCTGCATCAGTCCAGCTCCAGTCACACCGTAAATGAATCCTAGGGAATACAATTTCCCTAAAGCATTCCAAAGTGGTGTTCACGGCCCTAAGGTGCTCCACTCCTCCATTTGATGAGGGTTAATTTGTCACAAGATTGCCCACTTTAAAAGTGCTCTGCAGCTGTGCAAATGTGTCATGACGCAGCTATTAGAGCACTTTCAGGGGGATGATGCTGTGACAAACATAACTTTTCCCTGAGCCCATAGACACTATGATAGGAGTCGTCTTCATAGCTGGCAGTCAGATTCCTATAGAGAGTAGTCCTTAATGAATTCACAAGTAAGCTTCATGCTGTCCTGTCCTGATAGTGTCTGGGCTTTGCATTTCCAGTTCCACTTCCCCTTAGATTTCCTCAGGTACATTCAAGGTGGTATGTTATCCAGTGAGGAGGAAAAATCAAACTCTCCCACAGCCTACATTGCTCACTTGCCTCCCATTTCTTATTTGAATTGCAGACTCAGTCCTAACATCTCAGTGAATCATATCTTACAGCTTGATTTTTTTTTTAAACTAATGAGACATTTCTTCAGTCCTTCTTCAGTTTCTGAGAGTGAGACAGATTCATTGAACTCAGGCAAAGTCTGGAAATTGACTTATTAAGATCTTTACACAGGGTATTTCAGATAAGCATATGTCTGTGAGCTGAAAAACCAAATCCTGTGATGTGGAGGAAATGGCCACCCCTGATTTCCCCCCTCCCTGTTTCTGTTCAACTTGTGCAAAGTCTCTAATGAGGGACTGTCTCTTCATAACATCTATCTAATGGGATCTTTGATTTCCATTAGGAATTAGAGCTTCCTGAGGAAGGGATCCACATCAATAACACATTTCATGATTATTTTATGTCTGTGATGTAAAAATGATGATTCACTCCTTATTTAAGCTATTTTTCAACAAGCTCACCAGTTCCTATGAATTTGTTTCTAGTGCTTGTTGTGTGGACAATGTAATCATTAATAAAACGCATGTCTGTGGGTGCAGCTACATGTGACGCTACATCACCGTAGCAGTGCACTATGGCGATGTAGCAAAAACCATGACGCTGCCACTATGTCACCATAGTAACACATTCCTTCAGTATAGTCTGTTGCTGCGGTGACATAGCGGCTAAAAATAATTGTACCACCGGCATGGCGCGGTATGGGCTGCTACTGCGCCATCACTTAGTACTTCCCAAAGGAAATACTAAATGACGGTGCCGTAATAACGGCACCGTAGGGGCAAATGTAGATGCACCTAGTTAGTCTTTAAAATTAAATCCAGAGAATAGCAGCTTATTTCTTGAGTCTGGGTAGTAACAAATAGTAATATTTTATGTTCATGAGTGACTGGTGCCACCTAAATCTGGGGGGGTGGGGACCTGCAGAAGTCACCAATGGCAGCGGTCCTGTCAAGGGGGGGCACCAGCCCTACTGACAGCATCACTGCTGGCCATTAGGGGGGCATGTGCACCCCCGTGCACCCTCTACCAGTCTCCAATCTTTATGTTAGAAGGATGCCACAATTTACCTGTGCGCTCAGGCAGAAAAGGTAGGGATCATGGCTGGCATAATGACCAGAGATGATTCATTTTGCAGGAAGCCAGGTATAGAAGTTACACTTGTTGCATGGCAGACTCACAGAAAGCGCTCTGCAGCTGTAGCGGAACAGATGGTCAGGGCCCAGAGAATGCTCCCCAGAAAATGGTGGATTCTGCTCTAGTATAACCCTGGATGGATGTAGTATTAGAGGTCAGCGCTGTAGGTTAGAGTACTGTAATGAACATCTGTACCACATCCCATTGCAATTCATGGTAGGTCCCATGGAGCTTTTGTGGCACCCTGCTCACCACCCCTCATGGGGCAGCAGTCTAGCCTAGGACAGCTCATCTCCTCTGCCCAAGAGGCGAGCCAGCCCCACCCTGTCCTGCCCCCAGGCTATCATTAACAAGAGTCAGCAAAGCCCACTTCCAATGCATCCTCCCCCTCCCACCCACACTCCCCATGTCTGAACCACTGGCTGTTATTATCGCTCAGTGTATGGATTTCATTTACCCTGTCTGGGCATTTATAAAGATTGATGCTTTTGGTTAAGTGCTGTGCTGATTGTGGACAGTGTGTTCACACAGGAGGCTGCCCAAGATGTTCATCTTGTACAGTGTTGTTTTGAAGTGTCTGTATCCAGATCTTGGTCTGTTCAGTTTAATCCATTCTTCTCTGTCAAGGTCATGCTCAATGGGAGACTAGTTTGGTGTTAGTATAAAACCCTGTAGGAATAGATTTCAGAATGCATTACTCTAAATGATAATTTCATTTTCATTCACTCCATCCCTTATCTAAATTTAGTGCAACGCACAAGGCCACAGTACCCTGTCCTGCTGGGCTGTCCATGAGCCCAGAAATCTGGCTTCAGGGAAGAGGTTAGGATCTGTCTTCTTATGCCACTTGGTCTAATGCTGTAGAAAGCAAGGAATAAATCTCTGTGTGTGCAAGTCTTGCAGCCTGTTGTGAATCTCTGTGCACCGTTAAGTACAGTTGCAAGCTCTGTTGGGTGGCAGCTTTTGGACCATACAGGAGCACAGTAGTCTGCTGGGGCATATACCAGTGCAAATGCAGTGTTATGAGCACTTTGAGGTTGGCACCCCGTGTTGTGCTGGCTAAATGTCATAAGGCAACTACCCGGGCAGATACTGTGCTGCTGACCTTCTGAATGGGATGTTTATGGGTGAGGGAATTATCTAAAGTGATTCCTTGGTAAGTTGGGGTATGCTTATAGGGAACGATGTAGTTAGTTGCCTGTTCTGACATTCAGTGTGCTCTTGGGTTGACGATTGTTTATGTGGAAGACTGATGATACTGATTTATCGATGCTCCTCTCTGATCTTTTGCCTTTCAAACTACCTCCCTCAAGCCTCATACCACTGGTCTGGAATGAAGCAAAAGCACCAGGAATGAAGCAAAAGTCCCCTCTACTGTTACTGGGGGCTTATCAGTCTGAGTGGGGCCATAAATCTGGGGAATTGTCAATGAATCATCCCATTCCTCAACGTTGTGTTGATTTCCTGAGAGAAGCCAGCATGTTTACCTGAATCCACCGGACACAAGCCCATATCCGAACAGAACCCAATATACACTGAAAGCTTTTCAAGCCCCACAGCTGAGGTGTAACCAGCAAGCAAATCTGTGTGTTTTCTCTGGCGATTCTCTGGGTGCCATTTGGCAGAGCAGTAATGAATAAGCACCCACTACAGGTAAGGTGCAGTGGGAAAAAAAATTATTCTGTGAAAGGACCACCCTGCAGCCGCTGGTGGCGGTATCATCATCGGCAAGTAGGGGCCGCCTGCAGATGCTGGCGGCTGCATCGGCAGTGAAGAGGAGTGGGTGGTGAGTGGCAACTGTCCACAGAAGTCGGCAGCAGCCTTGGTGGTGGCCAATTTTGGTGGGTGGGGGAGCAAGGCACATGCCCCCCCATGCCACCCTTATGCATTGTCTAAGGTCAGCACTGGGTTGTGAGTAGCTGCATGAGTTCTGGCCCTAAGAGGGGGATATGGTCCAGACAGGGAACTCACCAAGGGTCCCTTGATTTCTCCCTTATTTGTAGGCTTAGCAACTATGCATGGGAGGCCTGGTTGTAGAGCCTGAGATGCTGGATCTAGGATGGTCAACTGAACACTGCAGTGCTGGACATGTGTGTAAATGGCACTGGTGACATGAAGACCAAAGAGGACCATCAGTGTGGGGGGTTGGAATGGACACGTTGGCAACTGCTTAAACAAATGGTGCTGTCGCACTTGAATGAGCCATCCAGGACTCAGGAACACACTGCAAAGGTCAAAGAACAAGGTCTAAAGATGGCCAGCTGCTCTCTGAGGGAGGTTGTACATGCCACTACAGAGCTGTGAGAGTTGCAGTGGCAGGATAAAAGTTTTTGCACAGGGTAAAAGACCATTTGGGATCCAGCTATCATGACCCTGAGTGGTATCAGCACTGCCTCCTGCAGGAAGACTGTTTCCCTCCCAAGTCAGAAAAGTGGCGCAGGCTGCTAGCCATCCCCTCTGCCATGCAAAGACCTACTCCAGGGACTCCTCCCTAGGGTAACATGCCCAAAAATGCCACAGGGGAAGCAGGGCCTGGCCACTGAGGAGCCTTGAAGGCATCCAATGGGGTCCTCTCCAGGAAGCAACAGTGCAGAAGGGAAGGGGAATTAAGCTGCCCGAGACCTGATGCCAGGGCCAGCTTTGACTCAGCCCACCGTTCAGGTCTAACTTGCAATGCCTGGCTGCTGGTGCTCACACATGTAAGTGAAGGGCCCCAGAGAGAATCCCACCAGCCCACCAACCCAGGCCACTGTGGGCCCAGGTCCTGCTGCAGGGAATGGCAGCCCTCTGGGATCTGGTCCAAGTTCTGGAGCAGGCAATGTTACACAGTTTTTCTTTATCATGCACACTACAAGTTGGCTGCTGCAACATTTAATTAAACTGAGGGATGGCATTTTTGCACACATCATTCCTCCTGCTGCCCCAAGGTTTCATGTTTAAGTGGAGCTGCCTGTGACTGCCCATCCCCTTTTTCTCCTCAATGGCCTAATTGCCCAGTGCAGGCAGGGGCTTTCCTCACTCTCTCAATGTTAACTGAGAAGAAGGTTACAATTTTCAGAGCAGGCAACATTACACAGGTTTTCTTTATTAAACACTACAGTGTTTATTAAACTAACAGTTTGACAGCTTCAACATTTTAATAAAGAGGGGCATATCTCTCCCTCATGCTGCATTCCCCTGCACCCCAGTGTGTGCAACCTGTGCACCACTGGTGCACAGTGTGTGCAACCTGGTGGGGGTGGGAGGAGGTTGGGGAAGGAGACAGGAAGGGGGATGGTGTATGGACAGCCTGGGTTGTGGGCAGCAATGCCTATGACTCAGGGCCAGAGGAGCCCATAGTAGGAGACCCATGGCCCAGTGTCAGGCCATAGCACTCAAAGCCTTTGGGTGCTGCTAATCTGGGGAGGGTTCCTGGTTCATGTGGATGAGAAACTAGTCAGCTAGGACTTCATGGATTTGGACATCCTGCCATGGCGTGGGATTGGGGCTTGTTTTCTCCCTCATCCCTGTGTTGCCTGCGCTTATAGTGCTAGGCCCAGTCCATAGCTGAAGTGCTCCTTCCAGTGTCCAGCTTCCCCCCATAAGACCTCATGAGCCAGGGCAGCAGGGGGTAGGCCAGGCCCCCAACAAGGATTGTGGGGGACAGTGACAGCACTGATGACATAATTGGGGACCCTGGGAGCATAGTGCCTGCTCTCCATCATTCCAGGGGATAAGGAGCTGTGCAAGAGATGAGCATCATCCTTATTGGCCATGTGAAAGTTGGTAGTCCAGTTGAGTCCTGGATGCCTGGTCTGTGTGTGTGTGTGAGTCCATTCTGGATGCCTAGGCTCTGTGTGTGTGTGTATGTGTGTGTCTGCATGTGTGTGTATGAGTGCCCAGGTTGTCTGGATTCTGAGTGTGTGTGAGGGGGTTGGGGGCCTGCCAGGTTGGTTGCTGTGATGTCTCTGCCAGCCAATTAGGGGCAGCTTGGCCATTTGGCTCTGCTTAGGAGTCTTTGCTAGCTTGGGGAGCCCACAGAGCATGCTGGGAGGTGTGCAAGAGCCCCCTTACCTGCTGGGCTTGTGCCATGCAGGCAGGCTGTGAGCCACCCCCCTCCTGCCCCACAAGGGCTAATGTGTGTTCTGCTTCCTCCTGACCTCAACAAGGGGCACTTGGAGTACAGCTTGAAAATGTAAGTGCTTCCACTATGGGCTTCATGAATGTTTGTACTCAGCCACCGTGAATAGAGATGTTTCATTTGGCAGAATACCTGACCAAGTGTAGCAAAGTGTAGACATACGTGAACTAGGTGTAAATATGATGACTATAAGAAGACTGAATCAGGACCCTACCAGTACGAATAAATTTTTACTTTAGAATATAAAGTGAAGAATTATATTAGAAACAGGAAGAGGACAGACTCCTATGACTATCACCACTTTTACTAGAACTGGACACCTTTCATCCCATATTTATTTCTGTGATGCCTTAATAACTCCCCTGTAATACCATAAGGGGAAAAATTGTAACAGTCTTCCATAGCCAGAAAAATGATACCTTGTGCCTAGCTGGAAAACATTATCCAACTTCTTATAATCCCATTCTCACTGGTTTATCTAATTAATTTTTTTAAATTAATATGTAGATATGGTGCGACTAATTGTCAGTTAGCCTCCAGCTAGAGCTGGATGATGTTTTTTTCATTTGTAACTCACTGTATCCACTAAAATAGGAATGCTTCCATAATGCAAGTGCAACATCTGCTTTTGAGTTGCACAAATGGCTACTAGTTAAGAGTGAATCTTTCAAGAACAGAAACCTCTTCCAAGGTATCTCCATCCACTTCTCTGTACTATACATGCTTGAAATATTATTGTGATGTGCAATCAGTAGAGCATTATCCTGTGATTAAGTTAAAACCTTTTCATGAAATAGACCTGTCCCAAGTGTGTGATCAGACTTTGATGTAAAGAAGTTACTGACAAAAGCAAAATTTTCTATTAATATTTTTCTACCAGAATGAATATAGCTAAAGGGGAGAGAGGGGGAATCTGTTGTGCAGTGTCCATCATCTAGAAAATTTTCAAAATTAAAGTTCTGATTGTAGAGATGTTATTACTGAGATGGGAACTTCATTTTTATTTGAAGTCATAGAGTTACTTTGCAGTCTTGGCATTAAGAAAAAAGACAGCTTTTGGACTTGTATACTCAGATTTTCAGGCACGATAGGCAGAGAACCCCACAAAGCATTTTTATTAAGTCACTTTTCTGAGCAATTCTAGTGATCTTTGTAATTTTGGATAGTGACATTGCTGAGATGATAACTTCCCCAGAAAATGCATCAAAGAAGCAATATGAGTGCTTAATGCTTTGCAAGCTGTCACTAGGTGTATGCTTTTACAATCCTTTGCAATGGGAAGTAGAAGCTTGTTTCTTTCACTTAGGGGTAAAAATAAGTAAATCTGGTGTAAACTGCAATGTATGGGAAGGAGAAGATGGTTTCTTTAGGAAAAGAAGAAAGTAGCATATAAAAATAAACAGCTGTTTCCAAACACAGCATTGCAGCAGAATTTACTGGTCTTTGTTCCATTAAGGTTGCAACCCTTTGTATATTTCCCATTGCAACATTATTTCTGATAAATTATTGAGGTACAAAAGCTATTTTTCCCTCCCAAATATCTCAGGTGAATCATTAAGTGCATCAAACTGTCTAAGATTTTATCAAACCTGAAATCATCTTTTAAAAAAACACACAATCTGCTTTTAACACAGATTTGAGATGTTTCACAGCCTTTCTGATTTCCTCTTAGGATTTGGGAATTGTCTGCACTGTTTGTGGGAGCTTTTTTGTTTGGTTGTTTTTAGAGGGTGTTAAATTATTGAAAAAAATCAAATATTTATTATGTGATCAATAATACATTTGGGTGTGTTGCTGCTTATTTTTGTTATCGACGGAAGCAACACAACTGTCTGCAATATATTGAAATGAGGTGGATGTTGCTGTAATCAAGTCAACAGGGAGTTGAATGGTGAGATGGGCAGAGGCTGGGCAGCAACTGTCTTTTTAGGCTTGAGAATCGTAAGCCTACTTAGGAAGAATTGGCTTATTTGTTTCTTAGTGAACAAAGTTAGAACAGTGTTAATCTTTTTGATGGATCAGACTTGAACAGTTTTCTTCTCAAAATGGAAAAACAATGCTTATAGGTCTCAATCAGAATATTGAAATGCCATATATTAAGTAACTTGATTGAATTGCGGCTATTCTGCCAAGTTATAGCAGATTTTGAGGGCTTTGCCCATTAGTTTCCTATTAGAGGAGAAATCAGTGGTATCAGTCTGGATGAACATCACAAATAGCACGCAGGTAGTTTTTTGACCTTGCATCAGAATCTAGGCCATAACTAGGCCTCTTGTCTGGACAAGCTGTGTTAGCACAGTATGACATATAAAGAACATTGTCTGATGAAGAAATACCTTGGATAATTTCCTTCAGTTTTCTTCTCAACAAAGGAGACTGCCTAATAGGTGTCACGGCTTGTGTCTTCAGTCTTGCCACAAGCATGCAGGAATATAGGTGAACTGTCTATGTGTACATATATAGACACAAGCACATACAGACGTGTAACACAGTACAAGTATTCATGAAAGGGGGTGAACTCCACTTTTACATCCGTCTTATACTGTGAAATATGAAGACAGGGATTTTGATGGTGTTTTGAAAGAGGAATTCACCACCCTGATTTATTTCTGAAAATAAAGCGCATGTGTCTGGAGAAATGTCAAAAGAATGGAGCAATATGTGGCACTGAACTTTAGAAAATCAAGAGAATGTTCCTGTCAATTATCATCCCATAAATTCAACTTCTCAATTTGAAGCAAACAGTAAGATATAAAAATCTCTTTGAACGGGAGGGTTTGTAAGAAGAATCTGCAGACAAATCCAATAGCTTATTAAAATAGAATTGTGAAATTAGTAGCTGAAGGGAATATGGTGGGTGTAGTCTATTTGAATTTTAGAAAAGCATTTGATGTAACAGCTCATGAAATTTTAATCTCAAAATGAATTAAAACTAGCTTTGATATGAGCACTGAGTGGACCAAAAATGGCTAACATCAAAATAAAAATAATAATAAAAAATGGCAAATATGCATTGGGAAAAGTGGTGTTTAATAAGACAACCAGAAGTGAGAAATCTCAGACTTCTTTATTATCTTTATTAATGACTTACAAGAGAGAGTGAACACTGGGATAATGACATTGAATTGGGAGGCTTCATAGAAAACCAAGGAGGCTAAGGAAATAGAGGGGAACGGGCAGAAAATGTATTGGGTGCAATTTAGCTGTGAAGAAATGAGAGCTATAGCACTAAAGGCCTCTTTCAACTCTTTCCCAACTCAAGAAGGCTGTGCATGCCGCTAGATCGAGAACTGACTCAAAGCAAGAGACTTAAGGCCTAATTCGGGTTCCACCTTGACCTGTGGAAATTACTTAATCGCCTTCATTCTGGTTTCCCTTCCCCCACCACACCTACGCCATAAATTCCTTGAAACAGATGGTATCTCCTATAGTAAAAGTACTACTACTACTACTACTAATGGTTGATGCCAGCCCATATGTGAATAGCTCGAACGTTGAAGACTGACTCTTGACAATTGTTTTAGGGCCAGCTTGAGTCTTGGTGCATGTGAATGTAAATTGATTTACATCACTAGATCAGTTCTACATTGATTGTAACCTTGTCTGGCAGGCATATTGTAAGTTCTTTTTAGCAAGTGTTTTGTAATTGAGATATATGACAGGAGATGGAGTGGCTGATCTTGTGGATCTTTTTGGATAAATAGTATCCAGCAGTTGCAGGGAACTGGATGGCTTTGGATGTCCTTTCTCGTCCTGTAGTCCCATGTTACTTTGTTAAATTGCGATAGCATTTAGCCCTTGCATTTTTATCGTAATAATTTGTACACAAGAATGTGTATCATGCTCTTTAACTTTTTACTTATGCTTTCTTTTGAGTTGTTATGGTATGCAAGACTGAACTTGCTTATGTGGTTTACATATCAATCCTGAGGGAATGATGTCCCTGTTTATGCCTTAGAGTCAGATTGGCATTTATCCTTATGCCTTTTGGAAAAACTGAACTGTTTTCCCCTTTTACAGAGTCCAAACCAGATGGGAATATATCTGGCAGTAACTTGCCTCATAAATATGAAGTATGGACCAAGGTGTGAAAAAGTATTGGTGAGTTATTTTATAAAGCAGTGCTATAGTTCTGGGATTTGGGATTTTGTTTAAGCCCGTTGCTATAATAAATCCATATCTGTGATAGAGGTATCAATTTCAGGGTAAGAACTGAAAAGAAATTTCAGAAAGTTCTGGGGAGAACAGAAATAGCAGCAAAGAGGCCATATGAGATGAATATGGGCATTCCTTTTGCTCACTGATAATTGACTTTGAAGACGCTATTCACCTGAATTATACAGTTCACTAGAAGTTTCCATCCTTACTCTCTGCTCAGCAGAGTTTCAGAGATATTCAAAGATAAAGTTGTGCAAAGAAGTGATTTTTTCAGTTGACCTGCCAAATTAAAAAAAAACCCCAAAATAGTGCGAGTTGACTCACGAGAAACATTTTAAAATTCATCCAGTGGAATGAAAATGGGAAAAAAAATGTCCATTTTGTCAAAGAAAATGTTTAATTTCATTTTTTGCATTTTTTAATTGGTTTACTAGAATGGAGGGGAAATTCAAAACCAAAGCTTTGTTTCAACTTGAAATGTTTAATTAAAAATACTGAGATAAAGTGTTTGACTTTTAGAGTATTTTTCTAGACTTTGTTAAAAAATGCAATTCACTCAAACCAATGTGAATTCAAAATTTGTTTAGATTGATCAACAGCTTCATTTTTAGGCAGAAAACATTTCAATTAAAAAAATGTGTCCTTGTCCTATTTAAGAGTCTGCATGTGCCCAGATGCTTCCTTTAAATTGTATGTTATCTATGGACTACTACTGTCTTTTCAAGGGCAGCTGTTATTTAAGAGGCTGTGTTCTTTGCCCTGCACCATAGTCATAGAGAGAGGATGTCATGCTCACCAATGCTTTTTACCATTCTATTTCCACAAATGGGGAGGAAAAGGAGGAATGAAATTATATTATTTGGGGCTAGCCTTCAAATTGTGTCATTTGCTCTCCTCTCTGACAGATTAACATTTGTCACTGTTAACTGAGTCTTGTTAGCTGCCACTGTTGCCTTCCCACTTGCCACCGATGGTTAAGGGGCTCTTTTGGAATAGCCCTTCTGTAACAGGGAACCCCAACCCTGTTAACCCCTGAGGGAGAGGGCAGGAGGGGAAGAGCAGGTTCTTTGGGGATACAAGACTTTTGTGGCCACAGGGGCAGAACTTTGCATGTCAGCAGCAACAAAAACCCAAACCCTGAAGCCCTGAGACTGCTAAGCACTTAAGAACTTCAGGGCAAGAGAAGTGGCTGAGTAGAAACCATTGGGCCTAGTTCCAAGGGCTGTCATCAGATGACCAGAAAGGGGCTCAGATGCATAAAAGTCCAACCTCTGGTCTGAAGCAGACAGTCTAAACCTGCATGCGGTAGGGAGATCCTTAGGCAGAACTGGCTTCTAGGAATGGAGACAGATACCTTGGAGGCTGGTGGGAAAAGCCAGCTTCCTGGGGTAGGAGTGCTGAAGCAGTCAGAGACCCAAGGAGAGTTTTGTATCTGAGTTATGCCTAAGCAGGTTGGGTTTTGTATTGTAGTTGTTTTGTTTGGAGTTATGCTCTGACCAGAGGACTGGATTGTGGCTATAGGGGTAGTTTGGAGTCATACATCAGGGTGCTTAGGACACTGTATTTTGAGATCTGTTTTGGGCAGGGACACAAGAGGCTGAGGTCTGAGACAGTGGCCTCAGTTGAAGTCTCAGAGGAAAAGGACTACTGCTGGGAAGACTGAAGCCTGAGCAAGGATTTGAGACCTGAGGGGCCAAATTTGTTGGCTGGGTTAGGGAGCTCCATTCAGTTGCAACCAAGTGATACCTCAGAGGCATGGATGTGGCTATAGTAGTAGCTGGATACCATGATTGTAGCCCCTACGGCATGATTAGGGCTGAGGGTCCATGCTTAGCGCCTGTAGGACCACAGGTGTTAGAGAAGGCAAAGACTGAACTTGGAGATGTGGAGAAGCCCTGAGTAATTTGACAAGAAGGTGGCAATGAGGATGCCTTCTGGCCTCTAGAGGCAGTCTCCCCAGGATATCATTTTTAACATCAAAGGCATGGAGGTGATGGAAACTGGAGAGTGCAACAGGAAAGTCCAACTACCGGGGAGTGGCAGACGCTAGGGTTGGACCCTGAGCTTGTTATACATTCCCTTTGATATGGAAAAGAGTGCAAGACATTGAGAGAGCTTTCTGAGACTCAGAAAATGTCTGCACCCCTAAGATCCCTTGGAGTTTGTCCATAGATAAGAAAGATCACTCTTCAAACCAGTTCACTTTGTACATCTCCTTCCCATTGTAGCCTGGGTGTACACAGGTGTTGTACCCTCCCCCTCTTTGAATTGAAAGGGATTGTTAGCAGGCAGAGGGGCTGTGGGAGGTAACTGTTAACCACACACAGTTTCTTCTTAGTTCTCTATAGATAAGTCAGGATTTAATTGTTTAACTATATATAGGTTTATTAATTAATAAAATAAAGTTACACACACACACACATCTATATAAAATTATTTATTTAAAGGTACATGACTATATTATATACTTGCTTTTATAGAGTTTTAACCCATACAGCTAAGTAACAGATCTGGAACAGGTACGTATAGGTAAACACGGGTAAATACAACATGTTAACAGGGATAAACTGGGGCAATGATGGGTACCTCAGGGGCATCATAAGTAAGCTGCCTTACAGGCTTTTGGTCACATCTGGGGCGAGGAATATGGTTGGGCTCTGGGTTCCTGGGAGGCCCAGGCGCTGCAGGTCTCATGTCACCCATGGTGCCTTCTCTACTGGTGGATGGAGGCGGCAAAAACATCTCTCTGTGCGAGTCTGCAGGTAGGTTGTAGTCCCCAGCAACTCCTGTGGGTGGGGCTTCAGCCACGTCAGTCCCTGGATGTAGTTCACTTTCTGGAGTGGGAGGGCATGACTACAATGGGTGAGGCATATGGACTTTTTGACTCTGTGGTCAAGGAGATCCTGTAGGTGACGCCTGACCTCCCCATCTCGACCAGTGGTATGCATTGCAATCACTTATGAAAGGGGCTGGGATTGTTGAGGCATATCTGATGTTTGACTTCTTTCACCTTCTCAACAGGCCTCTCATGCAAAGAGAATACACTG
The DNA here is from genome assembly GCA_030014935.1 of Caiman crocodilus. Taxonomy (NCBI): domain Eukaryota; kingdom Metazoa; phylum Chordata; order Crocodylia; family Alligatoridae; genus Caiman; species Caiman crocodilus. Next base: position 21,143,596 of record JAGPOW010000797.1, on the reverse strand, counting down.
GCCTGGTCTTGAAGCTTTTTCCACATTTGGGCCTTCCACTTCTCAGGTGCGGGAGAACCTCCTCCCCACCAAAATGGCTAGAGTTGATACGTGGGTGGCTGCCCTTCTGCACAGGCCTCACCACATCAGCTTCTAATACAGTAGCCACCTTTTGTCCTGGCTGCACCACCAAATCTCTCAGAGGTGAATTTACCACTACTACAGTGACTTACTCCCCTGCAATTTTTGAGCGTTGAATACTTCATCAGGTACTCTCAAGGGTCCCTATCCCCCTTTCCCAGGAAGAGTTTTTACATCAGTGGGCCCCAACTGCTGGGGCTGTCTTTCCCACCTGCATGTAGTGGGTAAGGCCCACTGACCCTGGGCTGAAATCTTTTGGGGTAACTTCCCAGAAAAATAGAGTTCCCAATATGTGGGAGGATTTCTTTCTACTCTTCTTTTCCCACCGGTCATATGCCTCAGAGCATAGGGCATGCATGGGCAGTTTCTTCTTCCTCCTGTGAGGTCACTGCCATCACCTGGCCCACAGGGCCCTGAAGTAAGGAGACTCCCTCCTGGACCCGCATGGCATCCCAGAGGGTTATTATTTTTGACAAGCCAGATTCAGATTTCTAATGAGGGTCAGGCTGTATTGGGCCCGTGTTTGAAGCTGGAGGAACCTTATTTGGTCCATGTTACCTGAGCTAATGCACCCCTGCACCACCACTCTCTGCAATACCTGCTCTAAACATAGCAAGTATGAAGATGTAGCCTTGCCTTTATGTTGAAATATGCTAAGGAGTTCATAATATGTTTCTCTGCCTTGGGTCAGCTATCCAAATACATCCTGCAAAATTTCAAAGCATTGTTACATGATGATACCTGGGTTTTGGAGTTTAGCAGTCCTGATGACTCCAAAAGTGGGCTATTTTAGCACGTCAAGGAGCTGGTGACATTTCTCTTTATCCAGTATTTCCCAGGTCATTAAAGTATTTTGTATGTGGGTGATTCAAGATTCAAATCTTTCTTTTCCTGCTTAGACTGGGAGACTGCCTGAGAAGGTCCGCAGTTTTTTAAACACAGCTCGGTCATTGGAGGCATTGGCCATCTTATTGAGGATCTGTTGTAGTGTTGCCACCCATTCAAAAGTGGAACTGGGAGAGGATGTTGCTCTTCCTGGCCCTGAGGGACACTGCCCACCATTTTCCCCAAAAGGATGTGGGATGTTGTGCTCCAAAATATTTCCTTTTCTGATCCTTTATAGGGATGCACAGCACTTAGCGCTGCTCAGTTACCTGCTGACAAATCCCAGACGAGCCCCCAAAATGTAGCCTGGGTGTACACAGGGTATGTACCCCACTCTCTGAATTGAAGGGGATTGTTAGCAGGCAGAGATGCCGTTGGAGGGAACTGTTAACCACACACAGTTTCTCCTTATTTCCATATACAGTCAGGCCAGGATTCAACTGTTTAGCTATATACAAGTTTATTAATTAATAAAATTAAGTGATATATGATATACATGCATATAATACTTATTTATTTAAAGGTACAGGACTATATTATATTCTAGACTTATACCTTCTATAGAGCTTCAACCCACACAGATAAGTAACAGATCTGGAACAGCTAAGTATAGGTAAACACAGGTAAATACAGTACATCAACTGAGATAAACACAATTAACTATTTACAGTCCATGAAAGAACATTGTCATGTATGCAATGGAAATCAAAGATAAAAATACACTTGGACTCATATAATAGTGAAACCTTAAATGACAAAATATAAGGTGCAAATGATAAAATATGAGGCAATCACTCACCTTTCCGGGTGTTAAGGGTGGTACTATTCTAGGGTCTCCACATTTAATGAGGGGAAGCCTGTCCACAGCTTTTGTCAGGGGGAAAGGGGATAATGCTCCAGGCCCCTCTAATCCCTCGTGGGCTGGGATGGGACCCCCTAGCTCACAGAGCCTCTGCTGGTTCCTTCTCAAGGGTTTCCTCCCCTGCGGGATACCCTTGTTCACTCATGACCCCCAGTGATGTGGGGCTGCTTTGGCTCTGTTGGATGGACATCTCTCCTGGCACAGTGACTGGCTGCTGCCTGGGCTCTCTCTTGCCCTGAGCCCTGCTCACAGCCCTGTGCAATGACCCGTACAGTGTTTGGCTTACTCCTTATGGCAGGGGTTGGAGGCCTGAGCCTCCTTGTGTGACACCAGGGCTTGATCAGCTCCTGGAGTTGCTGGGGGTGGGATTCTGCATCGGCAGCCTAGCTGCATGCCAGGGGATGGGAACCTGAGACACCTTGAAGTAGCTCCCAGAGTCCTGGTCTACTCTTGGACCCTCCATGCAGCGATCTCTGCACCATGCTTCTGGCTGCCTGCTGGGGTTGCAGAACTGAGCTGCCTTGAGTGGCTCCCAGGGTCTGGGCTCCATACACCAATCTGGGCATTACTCCCTGGCCACCTGCCAGGGGATGCAGACCCGGACTGAGCCCGGTGCACTGCTCTGTGCATTGATGTGGCTAAGGCATCGGTCCCAGTGTGGGGGTGGGGGTTTGGGGCTCTTGGTTCTGTTTCACCAGCTGGACAGCTCTTCCCCAGCTCTTCTTAGCTCCTTCTTCCTTTGTCACCCCCTGATGCATCTGCCATGTGCTGGGTACACGGCTCCTTTTATTTGCTTTGGAGTTTCTGACTCTGAAGGCTTGCCGGACCTGCAAAGTACATGCTTCAATCAGGTCTAGGAGGCTCCTTGCCCTGCCCTGCCCCCCCACCCCAGGCAGGGTGGGGTTGGCTCTGCCCAGCCCTTATCTGATTGGTGGACAGGCTCCATCAATCAAACTACAGATTTTCCAAGCCCAGGATGTACCAGACTGAATCGGTAAGTCTGCCACACAATCTAATCACCAATGAGCCAGGCCTGGCAGAATGACTATCCAAGGGAAATAGAGTGCAATTCCTATTCCAGTTCCATTGGCCAGCAACAGAGTCCAAAAGGAGCATCCTACAATTAGAAAGTAGTTTAGAAGTGAACTTGGTACCGTTCCTGGTTCTACCTTCATTCCTGTAATCAAACCTACAGCTTATATAACATCACAGGTAAATGCTAGACCACGTGTCTGGTGCTGAGTGTGCTCTGTCTTATTGCATCATAAACCACCACTTGACACATCTGGAGTTTCCTGCTCTAGCAGTCTTTATGGCATCCCTCAATTTGGTGCCTTGTTCCAGATTTTAAATAGCTGTGTGTCCCCTATTGCTCATTAGCAGGCTGAGAGGAATGGCTTTTATAGACCCATGTATTAAACAAATAAAAGACATCAAGGAAACTTAAAAACACATCCAGCTGCTTGCAGATTTACAGTCTGAACATTAAACTTTCATTAAATGTACTTTTATAAAGTGCAGCCTTATTTTTTGGATCTTAGTACCTGTGACAGAAGGAAGTAGGGTTATTGAAATATACTGGCTAAATGAGAACATTTAACAGCTTAAAGTTTATTGGCCACATCTCAGCGGTGATGCAAAGCATGCTGGGTATTCTTGCAGACTGGCGTACAGTGAAGCAGTTTCCAGTTTCTTTCTCTTAACCGTGAGTTTATGATGCAAATAAACAATTTTTTTTTTGCCAAATGGAGTGTAGAGTGCTTCAGTTTGATTCATTACAGTCCCCTAGAAGGAGGAAGATAAATATGCCAGTACTAGGCATAAAAGGCAGTCCAGGTGTAACGCCTTTGCACATCATGGAAAGATTCTCTGTTGTATTCGCTCTACATTACTCCATGCCTAGGTTTTCCCAGCACAAAGCATATGGCTGTGGAGCTGGTAGAAATTGATCCTTAACATGTGACCTGTTGCATCCCCAGCAGCACTTTCCCTTTCTATGCGACAGAGGCAGGAAAATAGACAAGTCTTGTATTAACACTCTTGTCTCACACAAGACAAATGGGCACAGCAGGAGAAAAAGTTGTACAGGTGTTTACTCTAGCTATACCGCATGTTGAATGTATTTAGAAAAGCTTCTCCTTTACTGCAAGACTAACCTTATGGCTTAGTCTACAGTAGGGCTCAAAATGTTCATGACTGATAAGAGTCTTTATTCAGATAATTCTTACCATTAAATGGCACAGAGAATGTATGGATAGGTTCCCCACACTCATTACAGCAAGTCAGTCGTAGTCAACCTTTTTGGCTTGCAGTCCACAAGGTAAGCCCTGTATCCTCTTCAAGTGCCATTGCAATCCCCTTATCCTGCCAAATCTGTTGTCCTGCTCTCTGTTTCCTTCCGCATTGGCTGCCGTGTTCCCTGATCCTTTTCTCATCTGCTGCCTGTGCCACTAATGGCATGCATGCTGCAGGTTGGCCACCCCAGTCTTAAAAATAGCCTTCAACCTTTTCAGGGGAAGATGTGGATAGCCTGCTAAGTGCTAATATTCTCAAGTGGAGAAAGGCATAGGCAAACTGATACAATTCCTAGTGAGTATGAATTGCCTTAGTACAATAGCACATACTGATAAAGTCCAAGTGACCTATGCATGAATCATTCTTGTTATATAAAGGTTTGTGCATTTTGAATCCAGTTAGTCTTTGATAGAATCTTGTTCTGATCTGGAAGACATGAGAAGTTCAATTTCTGTGACAAGTTCTGTCACTCATCATCCTATTGATATTTTCTGAAAGAGAGCAAAACAACTTGGTTGTTTTGAAGCGTCATTTACTAGCCTAATACTAAATTTTATATTCTAATATTACTTATACATTTCTTTTCTATATGCTAGAAATCCCCTTTTAAAATAGGAAGACAGGGATTATGCTTTCAGGGCCCAATTTTCCAATTAGTGCACAAAGCCACACATGCAATTGCTGGGCATGACTGCATAGGCAAATTGGGTAATTGCACGTGCAATTGGCCATTAAATGCAAAATGGTTCATTTCCATGTGCAATTGTCCCATTTTTACATGCAGTCTCAGTAACTGCACTTGCAAATTGGACATCGATTTCCATGCATGTTAGAAATTGTGCATAAGCAGCAGTTTAAAACATTGTGACCCAAATTATGTAAGCATCTATTGCTGGTCAGGAAGTTAGGAATCTATGAAATATCCCTGGGATTTTGGTTATAAAGTGGGTGAGCTGTAATGGGGAAGAAAATACTTTTGGCAGAAGTTATATATATAGACAATAAAAGTGAAAGATTGCAGACGGATTGCTAACGGATTGCCAAACTGCAGAAAATCTTGATCAACTGTCTTTGCAAATTGCAATATGTTTGATGAATTGGTCAATCTCAACCCAGCCCCCTGCTTCTCGGTTGCCCACTGCAACCCAAAACTGCATGTAAGATAGATGTAAGATGATCAACCACTCATACTGTGCTTGATATAAATGCACTGCTAGGTAGAGAGAAAGGGTTTCCTTGAGCTAGGCTTCTGAGAGTGGAAACTATCAGTACAGCCAAGTCACACACTTCATATCTTTGAAAACTGAACAGAATTCCGTCCAGGCTAATGTAGATCCCTATATTAACTTCCCCTAACAATGTTTGATGTCTCCTCAATGAGAATAAAATGTGGATAGTGAATACAAATGTATACCTTTTACTATTGATATCTGGCAAGTCTGGTCTTCATCTGTGGAATAGGCTCCAGTCCCACAGATTTAATTCCTTGCCTTCAAATCGATGAATGTCATGTTTTGCTGTAATGGGTTTATGAGCAGTGGATTTCTAAGAATGGGAGAAACAGATGGAATTTGTTTTTCTTGAAGCCAGTGGCATTTTTTTTAAATTGAAATTTCACAATTTTTTTGAAGATTTGCAAGTGGTTTTTGCTTTCCACACACTTTCCAGAAAAAATAAAAGAAAACCCCTTTTAAGTGGAAAACTTGGTATGATGATGTAACTTTCCTTACAGTATAATTGATCACTCCAAATGTCAGGGGGCGATATGAATTTGCAAAGAACTGTGCCTTTCCCTCCATTGCCTCAGAGTTTTTTGTCTCTGTAGAGTTATAGAAGTCAATACAACTGCTTAACAATATTGGATAGTTTAACTACTGAAAACATAAAATGAAAACATAAAATCTGTCTGTTTTGTGCATAAAAAACATTACATTTCCTTTTGTAACAAATAATAGGTTTATAAAAAAAACAAGATAAAACAATTAAATACTTGTTTTTCTTAAAACGACAGTCTGTAGCCTTGTGCTGTTTAGAGGCAAAAATTTTTATTCTTAAGAGAAAGAAGACAGCAGTTAGCCACTGGCCCACCAGAAACTCCCTGCCTCCCCCAACTCTGCCAACAACATAGTTTCACAAGGAAATATTGAGCAGGATTTTGACTCTGGAAACACAAATACAGTACTTTTATATGTTTTTGTGAGTTATAATATATATCGGAAACATCAAGAAGGACCTGCAACCATCCTGCTTTTTGTTGCATTCAATGTCCTCATGTCAACAGTAAGAATTTAGGCTACTTGAGAAAGGCCCATGTCTATTTTTGGTAAGTGAAGATTTGGTTGTATAACTGGTTTGCTAAGGAAAGGCAGCAGACTTCACCTCTTTAGACTTCAATAAAGCGTTTGCCACAGTGTCACATGGGGAAACTATTAGTTAAGCTAGAAAACAGTGTCAGTAAAAGTACTGTATAGAAGACGAGGAACCAGCTGAAGAAGACAGGACTGAATTGTTCTGTTGATAGGGGAATTATCTGGCTGGAGGGACACTACCAGTGGATCTTGCAAGAATTTGTCTTGGGACTGATCTAGTTTAATGTTTTCATCAATCACCTGGATACAAATAGTAGAAGTGTGCTGATGACACAAAGGCTGCCAACACAAAGGCAGCATCATGTGTATCATGCTGATACACATGATGCTGGAGGCTGCTGGAATGCATTAATTTCCACACTGGATTTACAGCTAGATTTATAGTGCATCAGAGCAGCCTTCTTGCATGTGTGTAAGTGCCCAGAGTTCCTTCCTTCCCCCGCACCCCCGATCCCCTCAAGCAAGGCTTACAACATTACTTCATACAAATGTTGACAAATATGGTCAGAAAGGTGATGACCTTGTGTTGTCCTGTTGCCCAGCTAGGTAGCACTGACCTGAACCCTTAATCAAGTTTTGATGTCTTAAGATTGGCTGGTATTTTTAAGAAGCTTCTCTTGGCTGTGACTCCATTTTATTTTATACTATTTCCCTTAGCCTCATTTAGACTTGGCCTAACTGAAAAGTAACACAGTCAAATGCTATTAACACTACTAGAATACAAGCTAAAATGGTTCAAACTTAACCCAAAGATCTACAACAGATACAATAGAAATGGGATTAAATTTGATACTACAAAATGCAAAGCTATGCATTTGGAAACTAATGATTAATAACTATAAACTTGAAGCTCATTAGTTGGAAATAACTTAGGAAGGGAAGACTGTAGATATACTGCCAATGTGATCCAACAACTAAAAGGGAAAATGAAGTTCTTAGATGCATCAGGAGAAGCCTTTCCCATAGAGGTAATGAAGTATTAATATTATTGTACAAGACCATGGCATGACCTCATTTAGAACCTGTGTATAGTTCTGGTCACTCATATGTAATTAAAGTAGACTCCATCTGGAACTGGTTTAAAGAAGAGCTACTAGGATAATCAGTTGCGATTAAAGAATTTAAATTAGTTTGTTTAGCACAGCAAAATAACGGCTGAAAGGGATAAGATTATATTGGTGTTAAAAATGAGGGTGAGAAAAAACTATTTATGTTAAGGGAAAAATATGGCACCAGTACAAACGGGCATATGCAGAGTAGAAGAAGGTTTCAAACCATCTGTGGCAGAGCACCTTTGGTGCTTGCCACTTTAAGGGCTGGGAGCAGGCAGCCAGCAGGTTCCTGATGAGGGTGGCCATTTTAGAGTTTGGCTCCCAGGTCCAGAGGGAGGAGTTTACTGTTAGCAGCTGGGGAGGTAATGTCTGGCCGAGCTGCTCCAAGAACATCTGAGAGGCAAGGACAGGAGCTATGCATATGGCAGGAGGCTCCTGATCCTGGGCATGACCTGAAACTGAACCCTGCCAGATAAGGGTGGCCTGGTGGGGCTGTCTGTGGTGGGACAGCCCCCAAAGAAATGCCAGGCCAGTTACCTCCCTGGTGAAAGGTGGTTGGGCACCTTAATCCCAGCCCTTACCATATGGTGGGTTATTGTGACAACAGGGGGTAGGCAGGCATGCTTATAAAGAAGCACCTGAACCCAGCAGGGGTGTAAGACCCTGGAGGCCCCAGAGGGGTAGTATTGATGTGGGGGCTTGCACAGAGTAGGGTGCATAGTGGCACTTGAAGGACTCTGTGTGTGGTGGAAAGTAGGGTTGCTGAGGGTGCCTTGAAGGACAGCACCTGAGCTGTATTGAGTAAGGATGCAAGGGCAGCTTGAAGAGCAGTACATGGGGTAACCCCCATGAATAAGAACATGAACAAGTTGCCTGGTAAGGTGCTAGGGGCAGAAGTAGCCCAGTGTTTGGCACAAGGACAAGGCCACACAGAGTAGGGGATCTTGAGCGAAATAAAGTTGCTGCGTGTGTCATGCCAGAATGAGAGTAGTGAAGCCTTATGGCCCCAAATGTGTTGTTCAAGGGAGCAGGGCAGTAGAGAGTGTCTCAGTGACAGGTGGAATGCGAGAGGCCCCTGTGAGAGTGGGGCAAAGTGC
>JAGPOW010000797.1:21119662-21134816 GCA_030014935.1 Caiman crocodilus | reverse complement strand
GAAGCCAGGGAGCAGTAATAATCTGGATGCCATCTGGATAGTGCATGGGCCCCACTATCCATGGAGCCATGGATAGTGTCCCCTGGCATTGGGGCAGTGAATGGGCAGCCATCTGCTTACTATATCAGAGAACATCAAGTTGTGGTAGGTGAGATGGGGCAGACTGCCCTAGAGAGGTAGGCAGGATGATGTGAGACCTTGCCCCAGGGTGACCCTCTGTCACACCATCAAAGTAGAATCAGTTTCTGAAATAACCTTCCAGTGGGAGGAATGGGAATGAAAAAACTCTTAATAATTTTAAGACGGAGCTTGATCAGTTGAGGAAAGGAATTATATGACACTGGGCACATCTACATGTGCAATTAATATGGATGAGTAAACTGTGGTATAGTGTGTGCTGGTGTTTATTGCTTCTGGGCACCACATTTGCCCATGCACTCAGGACTGCAGCATGTTGACTGCTCAGGGGTCAGCCTACCAGACGGGGGCTGCTCCGACCCAGCTCAATGTGTTGTGGAGGGGCTGGCTGGGGCATGAGGGTACTTCAGTGCGAGGTTAGCTTGCAGGCAGCCCCTGCACTGAAGCACCCTCATGCCTCAGCCAGCCCTGTCAGCATCTACACATGCATTGTAGTATAGTTAATAATTCCACTGTAGGATAGTACATGTATCTGTCAGTACTAACCTACAGTGGAATTAATTAGTTTACTCTAACCTAATAGCACTGCATGTGTAGACGATGTGGAGCTAATTAGTCAGCTTCACAATAAACATCTTAAACATGTGCTTACAGTAAGCATCATGTCACCTGTGTGTAGGCATCACATCACATGTGTCAGAGAGGTCAACCTGTGGCTACAGAGTTAGTGTCATTGCATGGGTTTTGGCTTCCTGGACCACATTCCGCACTTCCGTGCAAGGGACTTGTTGGGATTTGTTGGGCTTCTTCTCTCCGCAAAAGGTAAGAGCCTCTTCTCTTACAGGTTGGCTACACTGGGCTTTAAACTAAGTTTAATGGGGGATGGGGAGGCAGGAAAAGGAAAGAATCTAGGACCTACAATTGACAAGACATGCAACAGAACACCCTGTGTATGCACTAAGGAGCCCATTGGGCATCAGAATGGGGGGACACCAAAGGTACCTTTTGGAGGGCTCACATGCCTCTATACTAATGCTAGGAGCATGGGAAACAAGCAGTAAGAACTCTCGATCCTGCTTGCAAACAATGACTTCAATTTAGTGGGGCAAATGGAAACCTGCTGAGACTCTACCCATGATTGGGCAGTACACATCACGGGCTATAGGTTGTACAGATAGGACAGAGTAGGGAGGAAAGTGGGGAGGTGAGGTTTCTCTCTATGTCAAGGAGTGTTATACATCTACCTTAATCAAAATGGGATCAGAGGAGGACAAAGTTGAGGTATTGTGGGTTAGGATGCATGGAGGTCGGGAGGGAAGGGACTTGGTTGTGGGGAGTCTGTTACAGACCAACACATGAAAAGGAAGAGCTAGACTTGCAATTCTTGAGGCAGTTCTCAGAGGTCGTACGGTCTAGGGACATGGTTGTCATGGGGGCCTAAACTACCCTGACATCTGCTGGGAGGAGCAGTCAGCCAAATCCAACTGTTAACATAGGTTCTTAACCTGCATACAGGACCTTCACCTAACACAAGAGGTACACGATCTCACTGTGGGGAATGCCTTACTGGACTTGATGTTGGCTACGGGAGATGACCTGTTAGGAGAGCTGCAGATTCACGGTCATCTTGGGGACAGTGACCATCAATCAACTGAATGCAGGACACGGTGTAGGGTGGGAAACATAACTAGTAGGGTGGAAGTACTTGACTTTAGGAAGGCTAACTTCAGTATGCTCAGAAGTTTAGTCAGTGATGCACTGCAGGATAGAAGTATTGGTGAGATGGGAGTCCAGGAAGGGTGGTCATTCCTAAACGAAGTGATCCTTTGGGTGCAGAGGGAGATGATCCCATTGTAAGGGAAAGTGGGGAAAGGGGCCAAAAAACTTTCTTAGCTAAACAGAGGAATCCAGGGGAGCCTAAGGGGAAAAAAAAAAGAGGCATATAGGAAGTGGAAGCAGGGGGAAGCTACCAAGGAGGTGTATACCTACTTGGCCTGCACTTGCAGGGAGGCAGTTAGAAAGGTCAAAGCAACGACAGAACTGAGGCTGGCAACAGAAATTAAAGACAAAAAAAGGTCTTTTTGTTAGGTATGTAGGGAGTAAAAGGAAGGTGCAGGGCAGCATAGGACCCCTACTGAACAAGCAGGAGCAATTAGTGACAGACGGGGGACAAGGCTGAGCTCTTCAATGAGTTTTTTGTCTCAGTGTTCCTGAACAAGGGTGAAGACAAGGCTTCTAGTGGGCTCTTAGATGGGCATCAGAAGGAAACTAGCTTACCAACTATTGATGCTGACTTGGTGCAGAGTCACTTGGATGGACTGAATGCGTTCAAGTCAGCAGGCCCAGATAAGCTGCATCCAAGGGTACTGAAGAAATTGGCTGGTGCCATAGCAGATCCACTGGCATGACTGTTTGAGTGCTTGTCATGCTTGGGTCAAGTCCCGGAGGACTGGAAAAGGGCCAGTGTGGTCCCTATTTTCAAGAAGGGGTGGAAGGAGGATTTGAGTAATTATAGGCCAGTTAGTCTCACCTCTATCCTTGGAAAAGTCTTTGAAAAAATTGTTAAGGATCATATTTGTATGAGTCCAGTTGGGAAAATAATGTAGCAGGGCAACCAGCATGGATTTGTAGCAGGTAGATCATGCCTGACCAATCTGGTTTCTTTTTATGACCAGGTCACAAAACACTTAGACACAGGAGTAGAGGTGGATGTCATTTATTTGGATTTTAGGAAGGCCTTTAATATGGTATTTTATCCCATTCTCATAAATAAATTAAGAGGCTGTGACTTAGATGACTGCACTGTCCGGTGGGTGGCAACTGGGCTTGGGGATTGTACCCAGAGAGTGCTGGTGGACGGGTCAGTATTGACCTGGAAGGATGTGGGCACTGGGGTCCTGCAGAACTTGGTCCTTGGACCTGTGCTGTTCAATGTCTTCATCAGTGACTGGGATGTGTGTGTGAAGTGTACTCTGTCCAAGTTAGTGAATGATACTAAATTGTGGGGTGAAGTGAACACACCGGAGGGTAGGGAATGATTGCAGGTGGACGTGGACAGGTTGGAAAAGTGGGAAGAGCACAATAGGATGCCATTCAACAAGGATAAATGTAAAATGCTGTACCTAGGGCGTAAAAATATCCAGCACACTTACCGGCTGGGAAATGACCCTCTCAGCAGCACAGAAGAGGAAAGGAATCTCGGAGTCATAGTGGACTCCAAGATGAACATGAGACATCGGCGTGATGAAATCATCAGCAAAGCTAACCACACTTTATCGTGCATCAGCAGGTGCATCAAGGAAACAGAACCAAGGAAGTGATATTTTCTCTCTATGTGGTATTGGTCAGACCACTGTTGGAGTACTGAGTCCAGTTTTGGGCACTGTACTTTAAGAAGGATGCAGATAACCTCAAGAGGGTCCAGAGGAGAGCCACTCATATGTTTAAGGGTTTGCAGGCCAAGCCCTATGAGGAGAGACAAAGGGATCTGGATATCTCCAGCCTCCACAAGAGAAGGCTGAGAGATGATCTTATGACTGCCTACAAATTCATTAGGGGTGCACAGCAAGGAATTAGAGATGCTCTGTTCACCAGGGCTCCTCTTGGGGTAACAAGAAGCAATGGTCAAAAACTGACAGAGAGCAGATTTAGGCTGGACATCAGGAAGGACTTTTTCACAGTAAAGGGTGGCCAGAATTTGGAATGACCTTCCAAGGGAGGTGGTGCTCTCCCCTACCTTGGTGGTCTTTAAGAGAAGACTGGTTAGACTCCTGTCTGGGGTCATCTGACCCCAGCACTGTTTCCTGCCCAGGGCAGGTGTCGGGCGTGGTGGTTTGTTGAGGTCCCTTCTGATCCTAGCATATATGAATCTTGTATAGATGAGCCCACTGTTTCCTAAAATAAGAGGTGACTGGATTTGATGATGCCAGAGGTCTCTTCTGGCATCATCAAATGTCCTTTTTTTATTTTTCCATAAAGTTGCAAGCTCACTTTCAGTACCATGTATTATAATACCCCCATGCAAATAATAAATGCGCATAAATAATATTTCAGACAGTTATGTGGATTAAAAAAACGGTTGCTTTTCATGTCAATGATAGCTTTGCAGGTGAACTGAGATCCATTTATGGATAAAAATACTTGCAGTACATTATTCTTCATTCATGTTACTCCTTTTTAATACATTAATGAAGTCATCCAGTTAGGGAGCAAAAGTTAGACCATGTGACTTCTCTGACCATTCACAGACCCCAGCTGGCAAATAAACTAACTGAGCAGCTTGCAAACAGCCCATAGACTAAAACTTATTCAAAGGGTGCAGAGAACACTTACAAGCAATGAATCCATTTGCCAAAGCTGGGATCAGTTCATGAATGATTCATGAACAGAAAACAAGGCTATATTCATCAGATAATTTATATGTAAGCCACTAGTTATACCATCTACAGAAATAAGACCAAATGTTAGTATGTCAGGGCTCTAATGAGCCCTTGGCACTGGGAAACAGATTCCTACATTTATTCCCATTTCTATTTTCACTTTGGTTAATTTCCAGCCCCTCAGAGTAGGAGCTCTGTGGCATTGGAGACCATCACTCTAACTGTACATAAGTTCCTGGCTATCAGTGACTGAGGTATAGCCCTTTCCTTAAGTTTGCTTATCACTTGTAAGGGATGTTATATCTTATCTGTACAGGTAGACCAGGAGTGGGATTGCCTATTTTGTTCCATGTGCGTTTTGTTTAAATGGCAGTGTTAAATCTTACAGCAAATGTAATGCTTTCATTTGTTACACGTGCAGCAATTGGATTGCACTATGCAGAGGAGGGGGTGTGGGCCATGCATATCAACGATACATCTACTGCAATTTGAAAGGGCAGAAAGAGGTTTCAAACACTTCCCATGTCTCCAAACCTATAATATGGAAATATTTATACAAATTAGCACCTAAACATTTTGCACATGTGAAAGTACTGCTTTTTTGAAACAGAGGTGTCACCACTAGAAAAGAAAAAAAAAGAGATCTAGTATGAGAAGGTGGATTTATGGAATTACCTTTGTTCCAAAAAGTTCTCACTGCAATAAGCTCAGTTGTGTAGTAGTTTTGTGTGCATTAAAAGTGCAATCTACTGTCACATAGCAAGCTTCTTAAATAGATTACTCACTACTAGAATGTATAATTAATTTTATATTTGAAAATAGATGGCACTTTTGAATGGGCAGAGACTGTTCCACTGGTAGTGTTCAGACTTCGCCCTGTTAAGAACAGTCCTAATCTTGTATGCCTAGCTGTGGGTGGTATGTTGAAGTTAATCAGTCTTGAAATCTGCAGCTTCCTGCTTTTCTCAGTTCATTATGATATGCCTCATTAAAGAGTTTGCACTGTCAATTTCATTTGCATGAGCAAGGTTTTGCCCCCTGATTGGTTGACTAACAGGAAAAAACGTTTTGCTTGAAAAGCTTCTATAGAATATATTTTTCAATGATTTTGTACTGTTCATCTCATCTGGTCCCTGACATTGAAGGAACAGGTGTGTCAGAGCCCTGCTGTAGCAACTGGGCTTTGTCCTAAAGCCAGAACTGTAACCCTGCTCATTCTGTCTGGCTTGTCATCTTAGGATAAAATGAGTCAAAACTGAGCTCTAGTTTTGACCCATCCACTTGCCTTGAACAGCCAATTGTGTTATAGATAAAGATGCTCTTGGTGTTGTGTTCTGTCTTCACAACAGTCTCTATATCCTACCAGATGAGTCCCAACAGAACATTACTGTCTCAGCAGGCAGTCTTTAAATCCAATACTGCAGTCTCTGCAGTGTGCATTTTATTGTATATTATTTTTAGTTTCCTACTTTCTTTGTCCTGTTTCTCTCCCATTTGCATACAGACACCTTTTTGAAACTTCTCAGCTGACCTACTTTCTACTCAGTTTATTTCTATCCTTATTTCCTGAGTTATTTCCCTCAACATTTTTCCATTCTTAGGACTTTTATTTGCTCCTCTCTGTCCTTCTGTATGTTTATTTCATGCATTGTTTCCTTCCTCTTGTTGCTTCTCCAATGGCTGTTCTTCATGTCTGCCACTTTTATTCATCCATTTATATTTCTAGCTCACCATGGCAGTACTGTTTCACAATGACTGCTTGGGATATAGATGGACCCTATTAACAATTTTAAGGATACTTTCTACATCCTACTTAGTGTTCTTACATCTCTAGCCCCAGATCTTCAACCCTATAAAGCTCTGAATATGCATATAAAACAAATCCATCTACTTCCAGAGCATGGAAACCTACAATCTGATTTTTCACAAGGTACAATATATGATTTCATATAAGCACCCAATTTGTTCATGCAATTACAACTGTGCACATGAAATTTGAGTAACCTAGTGAAAATTCCTATGTGTTCAGATGTTAGGAAGAAGTGAAGGAAAACCTCATTGCTACTAAGCAAGGCTGAGGATGCATCTTGCTGAAAAAAAAAATCCTTAGGGAGTGCAGGTTTTGTTGCAGCTGGCACTTTTACTTGAATCAGGTATCCCATCCCTCAATATTCCCTAAGCTTGATGATGAACAACCTGGCCAGGTGCACTCTTCATTGGTCAGCCAGAGGTGAAATCTCAGTTACAAACGAGATGGGAATGACCATGAACCTCAGGCCCTTAAGGAAGGAGAGTAAATTGTAATCAAACAAACACATTCCCTACATAAGGAGTGGCCAACTTGCAGCACATGCCACAAGTGGCATGGGCAGCCTTAGTGTGTGGCATGAAGCAGACTGGGGAAGGGACAAGCTGCACAACAGCAGATAGGGCTGGAAGCAGAAAGCAAATTAGCAGATCAAACAAGGAACACAGGCAGGGAGCAGAAAGCAGAGCAGCGTATCAGGCAGGAGAAGGGAATCAGAGTAGCATTTGGGGAGGGGGTGGGGTTAATTTGTGGAACACCTGGAAGCTGAAACCTAAGCTATTCAACAAACTGCTTTGAGCAGGCTCTGTTAATTCTGTCTTGGGCCACTTTTTACATGTCATCTATAATGTTAAGTCCTATAATTATTTTTTCTGTCGTTGGTGCTGAGGATGAATCTTTTAATTGGCCACTTTTCTTTGTTCCCTAGGTGTCCTTGGCATATCTTTCATGGTAGGTCCTCCAGCTTCATTCTTAACATGCCTCTGATGCCTCAGATGAAAGTGTTTTTCACTATTTGCTATCAGTTCCTTTCAAACGATAGCTAGGATTTTCCTGAGGCTTTTGCTTGCGAAGGCATTTACATGACTGTCTGTACTTTGGTGGATTTCCAATATTCACATCCATATGTTAAGACAGAAATAAAATTGGAGCTGAAAACTTGTGATTTGATCTTCAAGTTGCAGATTTTTCAATAGCCAAATCTCATTCGAGCTGGTAAATATATCTACTGTGTTCCCAATTTATAATATTATTGCCTTTTGGATACCCCATAGGCCTGTGTGTGGTCTTACCTCTTGTGTCTTTTTGTTCTAAAGCAGTGCTTGCGCTGGGATTTCTGAAGCTCTCATTAGATTTCTTTTAGTTATTAGAGGGTTGCTGGATAGTCTTTCAGTCCTTAATTGAATGTTGGTTAAACTGTCATTAAGAATGGCATCTTGTCACCAGCAGGTAGACTTTTCTAGTGTGTTTTTATTGTGCCTCAAGACGCCTATATTGTACCCATCTGTACTTTTATTATAAAACCATCAAAGGCAATGTCTGATGATAGAGGTCCCTTGTTTGGTACCGCTGTCTACATAGAACCATTCACCCAAGTCTTTATTCTAACAGTACAAGCTACATGTCAGTACAAAGCTTTGTTGTTGACGTTAATTTTTATTGGTGTACAATAGCACTTCAGGAAGTTCCAGAGTGAACTGCAATAGAGGCTGGCAAATACTTCACTGAAATCTATTAAATTTATTGTGTTTTTGCCATTCAGTATGACTTTTGATGATTATTTTAACAGCAAAAATCTGGTGGCAGATTTATAAGAAATTACAGAAGTCTATTCTGCCTAACTTCATGTACTTCAACTACTTCTCTAAGATAAAACTGCACAGGACATTTTCTGTCACTAAAAGGAATGCAACACCATACAGTTGTTGCAATTTGAGGTCACATTTCTTTAGTGTTTTGATTCTGATACCATATTCCCATTTTTGGAGGCTTTTCCTCGTCCCAAATTTGGTGGAAGAAATTTGGTGACAGTTTCATCAGAGAAAGCTTTCAATATTTTTTCAGTGGTGCTGTCTTTGCTTGCATTTTTTTCAGGTTTTGGCTTTATCCCATAGTCTTTCATTTGTTTATTAAATGAGATGATGCAATGTCTACTTCTTTGCATTTATTTGTCAAATTCAGTAGTTTCTCTTGGTGTTGGTCTGCCTAACAGTTTTTGGAAGAGCTCTTTCTCCTTGCCACTTTCTTTGTTCTTTTTCTGTTTTAAATTCTGTGTTTGTTTATCCTTACTAGGTCCTCTGGCTACTCTAAACTCACCAGTTAGGACTTTGCTAAGCAGATTAAGTGGCTTTCTACCATTTATTTTAGCAGCCACTTCAACTTCATTGGATATGTTGTTCGTGTATTTCTTTTGTCTCTTCTCCTGCTGCTTTTTACTGATCTGCACTTTATCTTGTACAAATGTTTTCGCTGCTGCTTGTTACTGAATGCGCCTTTGAGGAGTTGTTTCCTTTATCTTTAGTCTTTTCTTTTCATATTTCCATATAACCTTATTTATTCAGAGTTTGGGTTTGAACGTCTAGAAGCCAGCTACAGTCATTGTGATGTCTGTGACATTATCTTGCAGGAAAAAAAACCTGATCTATCAATCTTTAAAACTTGTAAGGTGCATCTACACATACATTATACTGCAGAGCTGACTAATTAGCTCTGCAGTAAAGTGTCACCGTCTACACATGTGGTATTAGGCCTCAGTATATTCATTGACTACACTGCAAGATAGTACAGTTTGGGGCAGTATTATCTTACAGAGGAATACTTAATTCCACCAAAACATATGTATAGATGGTGATGGACTGGCTGGGGCCCAAACCTGTTAAGTGTGGAGGCTGCTTGACACCTAGCCCCACATTTTAGCACCCCTATGCCCCAGCCAGCCCCTCCACTGCCCAACACTGCCACCTGGAGCTCAGAGATGTCTCTTGCATGCCCCCTGCCAGCCCAGGGCTGCTCTGCCCCAGCTCAAAGTGCTGTGGCCCTGGGGTGTATGTGTAGGCCCTGTACCTGGGAGCAACTGAATCCAGTGTTTACTGCACCAGAGTTTATCATATTGCTTTAATAGCATGTGTAGATGTACCTGGAAGGGATTTAAGTATTGTGGTACCTGAAATCATTTATTTTGAGTTCAATTTGAAATCCCTGCTATTAAGTCTTATTTATTAGCCTTTTGCTGCTCATTTTCTTAGTTCTTTTGTGGTTTGTTTTTTTGAGTCTGAAGTTCATTGTTATTGCATGGATTATTGTCACTGTAGTATTTTTGCACTTTGAAATCCAAAGGCCTGCCCTAAATCTCTAATACATACGTTGTAATTCTGCAAAATTCCAGATTACTGTCTGAATGTTTTTGTATGGATACAATGTTCTACACACTATGAAGTCTAAGGCTCAGCACAATTCTACCAGTTTTTCACTGTTTAGATTTTGGGAACCAAGACTTTGCTTAACTTTTTGCTTTCTCGGTTCTGTTGCCATCCTTATGCCTTAGTATTGGAGTCTCCCATTACTAAAATGAAGTTATGCTTAGAAATTTTGTCAGAGCCCATAGATTACTGTAGAACTGAGCGTTGATCTCATCACTGTAGTTTACTCTTGGGTTTAGAGTCTATTCTACCTAATAGGTGGTAAGTCCACATATATGCCTGACTGTGATTCTGTTCCACTCTGCTTGAGTCCCTGAAAATCCATTACTGCATCTACTTATAGAACAACCATTTTACCCTTGATACCAAACCACAAAAAATAGTGAGGAGAAGCAGCACGTATTCACCTTTTGTATAACTGTATTTGTTCCAAGTTAAGTTTCAATAGGCTGGTAACTGGCTTCCAGTATATCAGTGATTTTTCAGAGATTGGAACTACTAAATTATTAAAAATTATAATACTAATGTATGGTACTAATAGAAACCTATTACATACATAACACACTGCATTTCATTCTCACTACAAGGTGTCAGGTATATATGCCCCTTATAAATGGACACTCTGGTCATGGGGCAGTTACATGCAACTCTGGAACTGATGTACTGTTATTTTGTTTCCCAAGAGAGCATCTTAAGCAACTGATCTTTCAACACTTCTTTCTCAGTTGGCGTACCTACTGCTGTCTTCCTGGTATTTACTAGTACACAGGTGTTGAAGGACCATTGTCTCTACCCAGACATGTCTCCTCAAAGGTCATGAGTAGTGTAAAGCAGAGCTACTGATATCCTTTACTTTTGTGCTTCTCAGTGTCTAGTGGCACAATGTTGCCACCCTGTCTTACAGCTTGTTGAAATTGTCCTAATTTTCCCCTTCAGTTCTTAGCCTGGCCTTAGCAATTAAAAACATAGTTGAAGGGTCAAATTAAAACAGAAACTCTAAAAATGCCTGGAAGAAGAATCTATTTAGTATTCCCATTTTGCATTTTTAAAATAATCTAGTCCCATCCTGTCACCATCAAATGCTTTGAATCAAATCCTATTGGCTCAGATCTATAAAGCACATTAATAAAAACTAGAAGGGGTAAGAGGATTGGTAATGGTACATGAGATTTTCAGCTTTAAGGGTAAAATTCAGCTGTGTATGCAGGAAAAGAACAAGGATTTAAGTACTGGCCCTACATATAGATGTAAAATCTCATTTGATATCACCAGTTAAATCTTGCTTAATGTAGTACAATGATTTTTGTGGGGGCTGAGAAATTGGCTGGAATGAGGCCGCCAATGGAGTGGAATTAGGCACAGCATGCTTGATGGTTGCAAAAAGAAAACTTTACTTACAAAGCTGTGATACAGTGACTTGCGTCGAGGTATGCAGTGTAGGCGCGCTCCACAGAGTTGCAGAAACAGAAAGTTGAAACAGAAAGTTGTGCCGAGTGGCACAGTGATGCTGAGGGTACGGGGTACGTCGGAAATTCGTCAACGGGGAGTTGTTGGTGGTTGATCAGGCCTCCAATGTGGCTCCGGGATACATGTAAGAATTTCTCCCAACTAGCATGCAAAGCTCTCCTCTGACTTGGGTGGAAACTTCCCAAGCCTTTTGTACAGCTAGTGAGCCAATTGCTAGCTGCCATGTATGCATAATTTACATCAGGCCAATCGAAAGCATGCACTCAACGGTGCAGCTGCAAGCTTTTGGCAGGAGCTGATTTTGCACTAAGGGCTCTTTCCCACCTCAGAGGAAATCCCTGCACTGGGTACTCGCATCATGCTGAAATGCAGCTGTGCCAAGGCACCTTTTAACTATTTAGTTCTGACAATTTTCAACCAGGGTGCTGTGGCACCATGGGGTGACTTGAGATCCTTCATGGGGAGCCACACAATGTGCAGACATGACCACAAGATAACCCCCGAGTTTTCAAATAGCAATCCATAGTGGACCTTTTACATTCTGATCTGTTCTGAATATTTACTAATAGCTGGTATTTTTCAAAGGGTGCCTCAAGTCTAGATAGGTTGAGAACCACTGGTGTAGTAGGGTGAGAGAAACAGACTACCAAGGTAATGGTTATTTGTCAATCTATGTGCTTCTGTTGGTTGCCTCTTCCAGTTCCCAGTAAATGCCTGGATCATTGAATGTCATCACAAATATTTGTTGTCTTTAGTGAAAGACCAAGAGTAGATGAGCCATCTGTTGAACCTTCACGGTAGCTGCTCCAAGTTCCAGCTAAAGTATGTTGTTTGGGTAATATGAGGAATGATGGGTATAGCTGGTTCCTGTGCTGCACCTGCTCTGCTGATAAGAATTTCTATTTCCAGTGTTGTGAATCTGGCACCTTTCCCCATCACTAAATGCATTTTAATTGAAGCCATTTGTGCAGTGTCTACTCTTACTTGCATCACTTGCATGGACACTATTTATAGTATATAGGAGAGGAGATTTTTATTCTTGTGCATTAGACCACCCAGACTAAGCACAATAGAACTAAGAGACCAGTCCATAAGAATTGCCATTTTCCAATGGTGAAGTACCGTTTGGAAGCTACCATTCCACAGTAATGAGCACATTTGAATTTAGCTAAGTGTATTTAGTTTTTAGAAGACTAGCATAAGTCATTTTTATTGAATATAATTTAGTTTTAACATATTGCTCTAGTGCTTGAGTTATTATCTTCACTGTACTTGGAGAAATAAATTACATTGGAGCCTTTATTTTTGACCTGTGACATCAATACACGCCATGGACAGATTCCAAAATCTTATCAGCTTTGGCATGGCTATTAAATTATAGTAGTGAACAAACCTCTTTAGAAATGAAAAATGCTTTTGGAGCTTTGACCTTTTACATTTCAATTCACAAAGAGCCCAGTGCAAATGGGAAATGCTGATCAAAATCCAGTTACTTTAATCTTTCAGGGTGTCCTTTCTGCAGAGGAAAAGAACAAAATGTATCTTCTTACCTATTAGCCCTTTAGATACTGATACCAAGGGTTGCCTGAAAGTGAGAGATTCAGTTCAGAAAAGTACTGCTGCTTTCTTCAAAGACAAGACATGCATAATCAGCAAGTGTCACGGAACTTGCAAGAAACCACAACAAAATAACAAAAGAAAAACACGTGAGTGTATTTAATATCCAACAAACACATCTCTCTATTGCTTTTGCAATTACCCTGCATTAATAGGTATGCAGAGACTTATGGGCAAGTGTTCTGCAATATTTTAATTTCTCATCCTGTTCTTCCTTCAAAATAGATTGAGGTTTTTTCTGTTTGATGGATGGGGGATACAACTGAAATTGGCTTTCATTCTTAAGCCAGTTCAGCTTCATGCTTAGATCTGGATCATTTCCTCACCTCTCCCACTTCAGCTTATGTCTTCAAATAATAATTTTTCCTTTCCAAAAAAAAAATGCACATCATCCTGTGCACAATAAATTGAAACCTGTAAAATCACAAGGGGAGTCAGATGGGGATCAGAGAACGGAGTTCAAAATCTAATCACAAGGTTATAAATCAGCGTAAAAAGAGTAAGACCTAACAAAAGATCCAGCTAGCCAGGAAATTAAAACATTAATACTATACAAATAATTTTCAGTGTCTACTGGTTTGGCATCTATTTTTTGTCTCTTTCTTGTTTAAAATGGTTTAGCTTCTTGTGCACAAAGGGATGGGACAAAGTCATTTTCAGTCCATTGTAAAAGGAGGACAGATATCACATTCCGTGCTCTGTGCAGTATTTTCTAGAGCAGTTCTGAAAATGATTTTTTTTCCATCAGTATTTTGGTAAATCCTTTTTTGCAGCACCAGTTGAGAGAAAACCGAAAAATTCTCAGCAACAATTCTAGTATAAATGGACCTCAAAGAGTAGAAGTTAGTGAATGCAACTGGTCAGATGCTGTATAAATTCATCATCCCCTTATAATATTTAACTAAATAGTATCACTGCACGGATGCAGAGATTTTTTCAGCATAGTTTAGGATCCTGGAAGAGTAATAGGGACCTAGGACATTGAACAAAAATGTCCTCCCAGGTCAACTTAATCCTGTGTTGCATTTAAGTCATCAGAGGGAATCCTGGCATTGCAAGAAAGGAACTTAATTATGAGGTGTTTGCCATTTATGACAAATTTTCAGCAAGCTTTCAGAAAAAGTGGTAGTTCTGCCTATTTTCAACATGAAAAAGCCTCTTATTTATGTCAAACCAGAACGCTGACCTGATTCTTTGAATTGAGGCTATATAATGGATAAGTCCAGGGATTTATGTTCAAGTAAGTGCTTGTGTTCACAAATAAATACACTCTCACATTTCAGGTACAATTAATGAGATCTATATAAATGTTTGACACTAAAACACAGGCAAGTGTGTTAGCAAGTGGCTAACAGGTACAAACACATTGCCTACTAGCCAGACAGTTAAAATAAAGTGTCGTGCTGCACGAAAGGTCTAATGTATGTTAATTGAATGCCAATTGATTAAACATATTCATTCAGGTTTCACTTCTAGGTCATAAGTAATGTATCTATTACATTCTTGTTAAACCTCATTAAATAATTGCCTAGTGGTATTTAACATGCAGCAAGTATCCCCTGAAATCCATCTAAAATGTATTCTTGCATCTGCTGAGGAATTTGCCTAAGTGAATCAAGTGAAGAATGTGAAAAGAAATGAATGTCAAAGAAAATACAGAATGTGAATTCTTTAGCAGTAGCTGTATGGCATAGAAGAGTTCTGCTCTACTGCAATGCAAGATACTCCATTAAGTCTCCTAATGGATATATAGTATCTTCACAATTATTCTTGCAATGCTGTACTCAGGGAAAAGATTAGTCATTACTAGACTATGCTTGGAAACATGGGGTTGCAGACCTACAGGAAAGGAAGTAGAAATCTAGCACCTGTGTGCAGGAAATAAATAATTTTTTTTTAAAAGGTAAAAGTAACTGGAACCTGATATTTACCTTTTATTTTTAAAAGTGAAGAATATTTCCCAGCTGAACTAGTGCCAATAGGTAGCACTCACTTGCTGTGCTTGTCTCTTCTGAATAATTAATAGTACTTTGCCATTGTAATGTTTTGAGTGAAAAACCTTAAAGTATCTTACAAATCCTAGCTAAAAATTCATCGGCACTGGGGAGCAAGTTGTGTTATGGTATATATTTTTTCCTATTTACAGAGTGAGCAAACTGAGGCACAGAGAGTTTATGTGACCGGCTCAGAGTATCTCAGATAGCTATTGGGGAAGTGACAAATAGAAATCTTTATCCTTGCTACTATCCTATTCACTAAGGGTGCATCTATGTGAGACACATTACTATGCATTAGTCTACTTCATTGCACAGTATGGGAGCATGTGT
>JAGPOW010000797.1:21050544-21110918 GCA_030014935.1 Caiman crocodilus | reverse complement strand
TTGTCAGGGTAACCTGTTCCAGTGCTTTACTACTCTTCTCATGAGAGTTGTTCCTTACATCCAACCTAAACTTCTCTTGCTGCAACTTAAGACCATTGCTCTTTGTTCTGTCATCTCCCACCACTGAGAACAGTCTAGCTCACTCCTCTTTCTAACCACCCTTCAGGTAGTTGAAGGCTGCTATCAAATCTCCTCCTTCTCTTCTCATCACTAAATAAGCCAAGTTTCCTCAGCCCCTCCTCACAAGTCATGTACCCCAGCCGCCTAATCATTTTTGTTGCCCTCTGCTGGACTCTTTCCAATTTCTCCACATCCTTTCTGTAGTGGGGTCCCAAAAATGAACACAATACTCCAGATGTGGCCTCACCAGTGACGAATAGAGGGGAATAATCACTTCCCTTGATCTGCTAGGAACACTCCTACCAATGCTGGCAAAGATGCTGTTAGCCTTCTTGGCAACAAGGGCACACAGTTGGGTCATATTCAGCTGCTTGTACATATAATCCCCAGGTCCTTTTCTCCAAAGCTGATAATTAGACGGTTTGTCCCCAGCCTGTACTGGTGCATAGGATTGTTCTGTCCTAAGTGCAGGACTTTGCACTTGTCCCTATTGAACTTCATGAGATTTCTTTTGGTCCAATCTTCCAATTTGTCTAGGTCTCTCTGAATCCTAGCCCTACCCTCCAGTGTATCTACTAGTACCCCCAGCTTGGTGTCATTTGCAAACTTGCTGAGGGTGTGCTCAATCCCACCTTCTAGATCATTGATGAAGATATTGAACAAAACTAGCCCCGGGCCTCCAGTATTCACGCAACCATTACTTCCTTAGCTTCCTTGCTAGAACGTTGGGTGAGACCATATCAAAAGCCTTGCTAAAGTCAAGGTATATCATGTCTGCCGCTCTCCTCATATCCGCAGAGCCAGTCATTTCATCATAGAAGGCAATCAGATTGGTCAGGCATAACCTGCCCTTGGTGAATTCATGTCAGTTGTTCCTAATCCTCTTCTCCTCCAAGTGCTTAGAAATGGATTCCTCAAGCACCTGCTCCATAATTTTTCCAGGCACTGAGGTTAGGCTGACTGGTCTGTAGTTCCTGAAGTTCTCCTCCTTCCCTTTCTTAAAGATGTGCATTATATATGCCTTTTCCAGTCACACCTCTCCTAATTGCCACAAATTTCCAAATTTTCAAAGATAATGGCCAGTGGCTCTGAAATCACCTTGGCCAATTCCTTCAGTACCTTCAATTACATTGTGTCTGGCCCCATGGACTTGTACACAGCTTTTCTAAATAGTCCCTAACCTGTTCTTTTGCCACTGTTGGCCAAACTGTGCTGCCAGGAGCTGTGGTCTGGGAGCTGACCTTGCAGACATCTAGAACCTTTTGTTACTCATTTGGTTATTCAAGCAGAGGGCACAGAAATTCCTATCCCAAATGCCCATTCATAGATTCATGCAACAACACAAAGCTTGTGGCAGGATCACATCAGCCTTAGGTTGGGAGCCTATAATGCTTGTTGACAAAAGGAAGTCTGGGGAAGGCAGCTGAGGTAAAATGCTTGTTTCTAAATCTCAAATGGTGATCTCTACTTAGAGAAAAAGTGGCATCATTATCAAAATAACCATTTGTGACCCTAGTGGCAGACCAGATTAAGAATATGGCCACCACTAGGGCTTACAAATACCACAGAAGCAAATCTACAAAGGGAACAGTGGAAAGAGCTATGATGATAAGTGAAAGCTCACTATGGTAAGTGAAAGATAGCTTGTAAACTAAATTTTGAACAAGGAACAAGGCATTCATCCTCCTGCTTACAAAGTTCTATTAGGAATTATGATTGATTCTGTTGTAGTTAATGAAATTATATTAAAACTAGTGTGACTGAGAGGAAATTTAACAATGTAGGACTGACTTTAAGTCTGTGGGCAATTAATAAACTCCAAGTGCTATATAAATCAAATCAAATGTTCACTGTGGATAGTTCATGTGTGGTGGCGTTATTTGCTATGCAGCAGTTCTTATTAGCAGATCTCAAAATGCTTTATGAAGGAGAGGTCAGCACCATTATCTCCCTTTAATGGATGAAGAAACTGGGGCAAGGAAAGGTAAAATGAGTTGTGAAGATCACACAGAAGGGAAGTGTCAGCCATGTAAACTGAATCTTCAGCGAAATTCATTGAAAGAATGACAGGCAGATAGTGCTGTCCCTGGAACTGGTGAAAACCCATTTACAACCAATTTATGTGGTATTAAAAAATAGAATAGATTTAAAAGAATAATGAGTGTAATATGATGCACCAACCTGAGCTGCTCTGTAAGCAAAATATCACGTGTCTCCAATCTGTTAGAATTCTTTGGGAGTGCCAGCAAAATTTCAGTTCAGAATTTGTCCACAATTTTTTTTTTTAAATATTCGTTCACAAACCTTTATTACGGTAATTTATGTATTTAACTAGTTGGAGGTAAAGTTCTTTCATAGTCAGACCTTGGTTAAATAAAGCAAAATAAAGGATAAGAGTACTAGTGGGCTGTCCCAAGGATCTTGTTTTTTGTTAACCCACAGTAACAACTTAGATTGTCAAGGGTATAGATAATATTGAAAAGAATTTCAAAAGCATCCTAAAAACACAGGGAAGTGGTATAGCATCATGGGAATGAACTCCAGTATAGATAAATGCAAGGTGAGAGACAATGAAAGGACCAAGAGAATGATCTGAACTATTCATACACACTGTTAGGTACTAAACTAACTGTAACCACTCAAGGAAAGATTGAGGTATGATTGTCAGCAACTTAATGCAGCAACTAAATGAAAGCATCTACTTACTGTGCAAAGGTTATCAGGAAAGCAAACAAGATGTTCGAATGCATTAAGAAAATGTTAGGCGGTAACATTGAAAGTATTATGTTGCCATTATATAAAGTGACACCTCACCATGACTATTGTATTCAGTTCAGGTTATCCCATGTTTTTAAAAGGCGATAGCAGAAATAAAAGGTCTAAGGAAGGGCAGTGAAAAGAATCACTGGTCAAGAAAACAGCAGTACAAAGAGCATTTTAAAAGATTAGAACTACAGTATATATCTTCAGTTTTGGATGAACAGGAGGTGACAATAGTGAGATGTATAACATAAATTGTTTAAAAAAGGTAAATCAGGAAATTCTGTTATTATAGTAAGTGGACATAAACTGAAATTAAAAAGCAGCTAGTCCAGCATTTACAAATGGATTCACAACAATGTAACAACCTGTGGAACTCACTGCCATATGTTATTCCGACCAACAATATAGCAACATTTAAAAAAAGAAAAAGAGCATTTGTATAAGGAACATCCAATTTAAATTTGTGTAATGGATGTAACTTCATGTTGCAGGGCCTCAGCCAACCACTGAGAAACTTCTCAGAATGGCACATGGATCCACCGATGGGCATGTCCAGATGAGTGCTTGTGTGTTTCTCTGGGGACATATAGCAGCGGTACATAGTTGCACTGCTGCCACTTGTTCTCAGGAAACATCCCTGCATGCATGGTCTGGCATGTGGCAAATTACCCTGGGTGGGGTAGAGGAAGCTGGAGCCAGCACCTGGGCTGGCCCCAGCAGCTTAACCTGGGGTCTTGGTGGTCTCCTGGGATCCCAGCAGCAGTGATCTGGTGTGCAGAGCCTGGGTGGCAGCTGGAGCATGACTTTAGCTGGCCAGGCTCTGATTTTGGACAGTGCGCACTGCCACCATATGCAAGCATTTGCTGTGTTGCAAATTTGCCATGCCAGAAAAAAGTGGGGCAGTGCATGTGTGGTGTATGTAATTTGCAGTGCTTCAGATGAGTCTGTGGTGCTACAAAGCACACTTGTGGAGACATGCTTAATGTGTTTATTGTCCCTTCTTCTGAAGCAGTTAATAGTGATCACTTTCCAAGATAAGATATGACATGACATGGAACACAAATCTTTCAGGTCACATATTCCTAAGGTGAACCTGTAGTTTCCCTTTTTCTTGTAAGCAAAAGAAGAAACAGTTCCAAAATGAAATCACCAGGAAAAGAATCTGGACTAATATTTTATTTTTAAAGACTAGCATTGGATGCAGGTACAATCCTTTGCATTGTGATTTTGATTTAAAATTTAATATTTCTTATTAATGCACCTCTTGCCTCTAATACTTCACCACAGCTAAGTGTTCATGTTTTCCCTAGTTTTCCAGCCCTCTTTTCACACAAAATAAAACATCATTGCCTGATCATGAGCTGAATTAAGAGGCAGCATAAGTATATCTTGAGTTATGTATCTGTAACCATTGGTCTTCATACAGTACCAAGGGGGATGAAAGGGCAGGGTTGAAGTTGGGAAAGCAATCTAAAGGAGGGTTTAAGAAAGAGCAGATCTTGTCTCCCCTTTGTGCTTAGTCCCGGTCCCATGGAATTTCCCTCAACATTTGTACATGCACAGAATTACCTCCTGCAAAACCAATGGGGCCCAATGGTTTTGCGGGTATATAGTCTCACCTGCATACAGATAGGTGAGGAAATGTTTACAGTCCATAGCAAAAGGCATGCACTAACATAGCTCTGTGATAAGCTTTCTGCAGGATTCAGTGCTTTAGTTTGCAATGTACTTTCTGTTCCAATCATGCCTTTCTACTTTAATAGGTGAATTGCAATCAAACAGACCTAGTGGCGTGGAGTTTCATTGGTGATGCCATAAGAAGCGTGGGATAAACAGAACCAAGATGATCTCATAAAAGCCTATCTCTGTAGATCTGTATCTTCTGGGAATTTGTGCTAATGTTCCCATGATTCCCAGGATTGACCTGGCCTCATTGCTTTTTTATTTATAACATTCAATTTCATTGTGGCAACAACACGGTAGCCTATGCATGTCCAGGGAATTGTTGTACTTCTCAGATGGTTAAGCACTTGGCCTTTGGTCTCCTGCCTTGTATCTCCATTTGATGTGTCCCATAATTACTACTTGGAGAGTTTTATTACTTAATTATGCTATCAGCTATTCCAATTTAACCTGCCATCAATCTCTCCCAACCCCCGCCCGCCCCCCCATGTAACCACAAACAAATCCCTACTTTTAATTAACTTCGTCTGCGTGTTTTCAGCGAGCAAAGAACTGTGAATTTTTGCGTTTTGATCAATAAGTGGTAAAAAATTGAAGCCTTTAAAAAAATCCCCCATTCCCACTTTTTCCCCCATCTATGCCACTTTCCAGATTGTTTAATATCAGACTTTTCTAAAATATACAGTCATATTTGTTGCTGGCACAAAGCAGCCGGATCATCTCATCCTTTTTAATGCAGCTCCTAAAAACAAATTAGGAGTCTACCAGACAAGCTGTTGGCTTGTTTGAACATCTGCCTGATGCTTCGTGGGCTGCTTACAGAATACTCTTAGCTGTTGAACCATTGCCTCTGATAAACTTGTGGCCCAGCCCTTGCTAACTGATAAACGTTTGCTTAACACACAGAATATTCCAAAGCTTTTTAAGGACCAAGATTTTATGTCATTCTGTCACATGATCCTGATGAAGAAAATATAGCAGTGACATTTGGCAGAGTCTGAATTAGGGGGATGGGCTTTCAGCTGTCCTCTATTCATTACCTTATGTCTCTTTCTCTATGCAAAGTGTGAGGCTGAGGTTGTACTGTGTCTCCTGAAGGTAAAATACTCATTACAGGCATTAGAGATGGGGCAGACAAAAGGCAATTCCAAGCCACTTTGGCACTTCTGGGACCCTAGGCTACTGCAAAGCCTACAGCAGCTTCTGGTTTCATAGAATCATGGAAATATACAAAATTAGGGTGAGAAGGAACCTCAGGTTGTCTAGTCGAACCCCCTGCTCAAAGCAGGACCATCCCCAACTAGATCATCCCAGATACGTCTTTGTCTAGCGGGGTCTTAAAAACCTCTAAGGATGGAGATTCCACCATCTCTGCGGATAACTTGTTCCGGTGCTTTACTACCCTCCTTGTGAAAAAGACTTTCCTAATATCTAACCTATACTTCCCTTGCTGCAACTTGAGATCTTGTTTTGTCATCTGCCAACATAGACAATAGTCTAGCTCCATCCACTTTGGCATCACCCTTCAGGTAGTTGAAAGCTGTTATTAAATCCCCTCTCAGTCTTCTCCTCTCAGTCTTCACACAGCCTCATGAATGGAGGTGAATGATCACTTCCTTGGACCTATTGGCAACACGCCTACCAATGCAGCCCAGTATGCCATTACCCTTCTTGGCAACAAAAACACAATGCTGGCTCATAATCAGCTTATTGTCCACTGTAACCCACAGGTCCTTTTCTGCAGAGCTGCTGCCCAGCCAGTCAGTCCCTAGCCTGTATTTGTACATAGGATTGTTCTTCCCTAAATACAGGACATTGCACTTGCCCTTCATGAGATTTCTTTTGGTCCAATCCTCCTTTTTGTCGAGGTCTCTCTGAATCCTAGCCTTACCCTCCAGTGTATCTACTACTGCCCTCAGCTTGGTGTCATCTCCAAACCCTCCCTCCCATCTTCCAGATCATTGATGAAGATATTGAACAAACCTGGCCCCTGGACTGGCCCTTGGGGCACTCCACTTCATACTGGCAGATAAAAAGACATTGAGCCATTCATTATTACCCTTTGAAACTAATGATTTAGAAAGTTTTCTGTTCACCTTACAGTTCATTCATCTAACCCATACTTCCTTAGCTTACTTATAAGCCTTGGTAAAGTCAAGGTATATCATATCCTCTGCCCTTCCTGCATCCACAGAGCCAGCCATTTCATCATAGAAGGCAATCAGGTTGGTCAGGTATGCTGACCATGCTGACTGTTCCTAATCAACTTCTCCAGGTGCTTAGGAAACACCTTCTCCTCCAGGTGCTCCTTGAGGACCTGTCCCATGATTTTTCCAGGCACTGAGGTGAAGTGACTGGTCTGTAGTTTCCCAGATCCTCCTCCTCCCCTTTCTTAAAGCTAGGCACTAATTTGACCTTTTCCAGTCACCCGGGACCTCTCCTAGTTGCCTAAAGATTTCAAAGATAATGGCTAGTGATTTTGAGATCACATTGGCCAACTCCCTCAGCACCCTCAGTTGCATTGCATCTGGCCCCATGGACTTGTACACATACAACTTTTCTAAATAGTCCCTACCCTGTTCTTTTGCCACGTGTGGCTGCTTACTGTCTCCCTAAACTGTGCTGCTAGGTACAGTAGTCTGGGAGCTGACTGCCTTTGAAGAATGAATTGAAAACATCATTGAGCACTTCAGCCTTTTCTGTGTGCTCATTCACTATGTTGCCTCCCTCATTCAGAAAGGGACCTACACATTCCCTCATCCTCAGCCTCTTGTTGCTGATTTATTTGTAGAAACTCTTCTTGTTATCCTTTACATCCCTTGCTAGCTACACCTTCAATTGTGATTTGATTTCCTGATTGCATCCTTGTATACTCGAGCAATGCTCTTATACTCCTCCCTAGTTGTTTGTCCAAGTTTCTGCTTCTTGTAAGTTCCTTTTTGTGTTTTAGGTCACTGAAGAGTTCCCTACTAAGCTGGTCTTTTTCCATGCTTGCTAGTCTTCCTGCAGATTGGGGTGGTTCATTCATGTGCCCTCAGTAAGGTTTCTTTAAAGTACAG
This sequence comes from Caiman crocodilus, assembly GCA_030014935.1. Lineage (NCBI taxonomy): Eukaryota > Metazoa > Chordata > Crocodylia > Alligatoridae > Caiman > Caiman crocodilus. Next base: position 21,103,293 of record JAGPOW010000797.1, on the reverse strand, counting down.
CCAGCAATCCTGGACGCCTCTCCCCCTCAGTCTGGCCTCCCAGAGGATCCTGCCCATCAGTTTGCTGTGTGTTGAAGTCTGCTTTTCTGAAGTTTAGGGCTCTTACTCTACTGCTCTCCTTCCTTTCTTTCCTCAGGATCCTGACCTCAATTATCTTGTGGTCACTGCTGCTCACATTTTCATCCACTAGTACATTCCTCACCAATTCTTCTCTTGGTGAGCAGCAAGTCAAGAAGAGCATGGTCCCTAGTTGGCCTCTCCAACACTTGCACAAGGAAGTTGTTCCCAACACTCTCTAAAAACTCCCTGGATTGCCTGTGCACCGCTGTATTGCCCTCCCAGCAGATGTCAGGGTTATTGAAGTTCCACATGAGAATAGGGATTGTGATTGGGAAACTTCTGCTAGCTGTTTGAAGAAAGCCTCATCCATTTCATCCTCCTGGTCTGATGGTCTATAGTAGACACACACTGTGATATCACCCTCATTGTTCTTCCCTCTGACCCTCTCCCAAAAACTTTCAACAGGCCTGTATCCTGGAGCTCTGAGTGATGATACAGCTCCTTTTCTTAAAGCACAACCTCCTCCTCTTCTCCCCTGCTTGTCCTTGTTGAACAGTTTATACCAATCCATGACAGTGCTCCAGTCATGCAAGCTATCCCACCGAGTCTGTTATTACAATCATGTCATAGCTCTGTGACTGTGTGAGGATTTCTAATTCTTCTTGCTTGTCTTCCAGGCTCTGTGCAGTGTATGGATACCCATGGTAACTAACCAACTGCCCTTCTTTCTCAGGAAGAATGGGAAAGCCTCCCCTGTTGCCACCTCATGCCTGTGTTTCAGGTCACTCACTTCCCCACTTACCTCAGGCCTTTTGTCTCCATCCCCCAGCAGACCTAGTTGAAAGACCTCCTCACTAGATTATTGAACCTGTCTGTGAAGATGTTCCTCCCTTGCTTTGTCAGGTGGGTCCCATATCTTCTTAGCGATCTGTCTTCTTGGAAAAACATCCCATGGTTGAAGGAGTCAAAGCCCTTCTGGTGACACTATCTGTGCTGTCATGCATTGATCTGCAGGGTGCATCTACTCCTCCCTGGGCCCTTCCTTTTGACTGGAAGGATTGTGGAGAATACCACCTAAGCTCCTATCCCCTTCACCTTTGACCCAGAGCCCTGTGTTCACTCTTGATCTGTTCAGGGTCACCCCTGGCAGGATCATTGGTGCCTACATGGGTAAGAAGCATAGCGTAGTAGTCAGAGGCCTGAATGAGTTTTGGTAATCCTTTTATGTAACATGTCAGATCTGGCTCCAGGCAAGCAGCACACCTCCCAAGACAACAGTTCAGATTGGCAGGTGGATGCTTCCATCCTCCACAGAAGAGAAACTCCAACTACCATCCATTGCTTTATCTTGGTGGCAGTTGTCCCAACCCTCGCAACCTTGGGGATGCCTGGCCTAGCCTCTTTCATCAAAGGAATGTGCTCCTTCTCCTCTGTTGCTAGGTTTCCAGATCTGTTCTCCAGGCAAAAAGCTGCAGGTGGAGATAAAGGCTTTTGCTTGCTGCCAGAGTTTGCAAGCTTCCAGCTTCTAGTTTCCAGCTTCCAGCTTCCACCCTCCTGGGAGTTCTTGTCCTCTGTCTTCTCTAGCACTGACTCTGGCAGTTTTTCCTCTACAACCCTAGAGGTCTTCTTTAGCATTGAATTAATGAAGTCATGGTAGAGGATACTTTGAAGCCTTGTCACCTCCTCCTGTAGCTCTCTTGCCTGTTTCCTGAGGGACACCACCAGCAGACACTGTGCACATCACAGGCTTTTTCCCACCTGGCCGTCACAGCACCAACCAGGACCTAGATGGAAGCCTTGATAGTGAGTGGTCCCGCCTGGACAGACAACTTATACGTGCAAGCAGAGGAAGAGCTGGCAGTGGCAGTAGGTCTGGCATTGCAATGACCTCTAGCCTTTTCTCTGGGTCTCTTAATCTGCCACTTCTCTCTTCCTGCCCCTCTTCCCTGCAGATCTTCCCTAGCAAGCTACCCTATAAGCTGGCCTGTTCACTGCTCCTCAGTCCCAAAAGGTTCCCCTTTCCCTGCTTCCTCTCAGTAAGCTTACAATGAAGGAAAGTGAGAGAGTTTCCAGGCAAACTCCCTCTCACTCTGGACTCTGGTTTAGCATGGGTCTAACAGCTGGGTTTTAGCTACTTACATTAAATATATGTAGGTTAGCTACTCTTAACTGAAAGAAAGAGTCTACCTTAAAGGCTCCCTTTCAAGCAACAGGATGGCAAACTGACTTGCAAACTACTTTGTTCTCTGCCCCTGGTTGCTTGCTCCCTGGTCAGTCAGAAAGTCTCTGTTTATACCCTGCCGGGCCTCTCCTGGTTCCATCCCTCCTGTTAGGGCTTTTGCAGACATAGGCAGCAATCACCCAGCAATTACTCAGCAAGCAGCACTCATAGCTGCTCAGAGTACATGCCCAAACACACAGCCCACCTATAAACAAACAGGCAGCCTAGCTCATCCAGGAGCAGGATCTCGTCGCTGGCTCCTCTTCCCCTTCCTCTTATTCCTCTTGCTCCTTGCAAACTTCCCTGTTTGTTGCCCCTTTTTGCTCACTCCCATATCACTTAGGGAGTATCCTTTTGTTCTGTTTAAGTCAGAACAGCTTTGAGTGTGCTTTGATTTAACTGGTGTTCAAGAGATGCCTATGAGATGTCCTACAGACCTGACCAACCTCAATTTTGAGTACTATGCGCTACAGGCCCTACCATCTCCAACATCTTGTCTGTGCCAGGGCTTGAATCACATAGGAATTGTAGTAAGAGACACTTTTTTAGTTCTGAGATGTTCAGTATTGACCACCAGTTACACTGGGTTTTCTGGCTCTATTTTGCCTATTAGTTTTGTTAGTATAAATCAGAAGTAAAACCAATTAATTCAGTGGAATTATACTGATTACACTAATGTAAAATGAGTATAGGTGGGAATCAGATTCTCTATTTGTTACCTTACCACCCAGTTAAAAGTTTCTGTAATGTCACATTGGGTAAGTCTACCCAAGATGCTATGTCACCATAGCGATGAGCTATGGCAACATAGCTCTTCACTATGGCGATGCAGTGCCAGCGGGCATGAACTATGACACCATTGCTACTGCGTAGCGGAGAGAAGAAAAACTTTTTTTTTCAATTTTTTTCATTGGAGATAAGAAAGACCATTTAAAAAATAGTTCTATAACGTGTTTGTGATGGGTAACCATTTTGTTTAACTGATAGGATCATATAAGCAGTGTAACTCAGTCTTTGACACGCCATTTGCCTGTGACTCCAACAACCAAAATCTCTCTACTTGCTTTATTGGCATTGCATTTAGATATCTAATTTGTCTTGAAGACACTCCTAAGAAAAATAAGGGCATCTCTCTAAAATAGATGGCCTTTGTGTTCTCTGAAATTTCTCCTAATTTCTCCTGGAACTCTCAGTTATGAATTTGAGAGATGTTGTGAAATGGAGAGAAAAGAGGAAAAAAGTAGTCCATGTGCATTATTTCTCTTCATCACAGCATCTTCACTGAGAATTTATTTGGGTCTGGAGGGATCAAGTTCTATTCTTAAAGTGTGGAAGTCCACTCAAAGTAATAGAACCAGTGTGAAAAATTTATAAAGGTGAAAGCTTGCATGTAGTCCCATGATGATTCTCTGCCTAGGTACTGATATGACTGATGGACTAAGTAAATGTATCTGAAAAAAGGCTATGTAGTTTGTAGACAATGTATAGCTCCATTAATTACTAGTTGTGAATTTGGGTATGTCCAGGAAAGAAGGCTGATTGATAGGCAGACACATGGATAGTACAGGCAGCAAGACTATTTCTTCCGCTTCCCCCAGGTGTTTTGACTGTCCCTTCACTGAGCAACGTTCAAAAAGACATTGAGACAGTTTTTCAGAAGCCCATTAGGGACAATAATAACAAGACAGTTAAAATTATGTTCTTGTAATGCTTGGATAACACACATATGAATTAATCCCAGTTGCACAGCTATCACATGCTTTCACTATAGGGCAGAGCTGAGATAGTTGCATGCCCTTAACTATGCAATTCTGTGTCCTAATATAGAATCATAGGGAAGTAGGTCTGGAAGGATCCTGTCAAGGTCACCTAATCCAACCCTCTCCCTGAGCCCAAATCATTCTTATGTAAACATTCTATAAAAATTCATTGTCTAACCTCTTCGCAAAACTACACAGTCAACCCTAACACAACACAAGACATAACACCATAGGTAGCAGAAGATAGGAGCTAATGGGGCTTAGTCCCCACAAACGTAGGGCAGCGGTAGGGCCACAAGGCAGCCCAGCTGCGGGCTTCCTGTGGCTGCAGCAGAGGTGGGGAGGGGCACGCACAGGGGTGAGGGAGGGAGTGGGGTTGGGACTGGGGCTGGGGGAGGGGTTGGTGCTACACAGCCACAGTGGAGTGGGGTGTGGGACTGAGCCATGAGCAGCTCATCTGGGGGCCATGACTCTTGCTGCTATGCACACCTTGTGAGGTACAAATGGGGCATGGCAGGGCAGGCTGCTGCTGCGGGCTAGAGCTGGGGCAGTGCTGGGATCTTCCTTGTGGGGGTTGGGGCTTGGCTGTTCTCTGCTCGGAGTGCGTGGCGGTGGTGCTGGGAGGGGGGGGACATGGGGAGGGTGTCTGTGGGAGGGCTACAGCCACCTGAAAATTTGCCATAGCCCCCCCAACCCCACCCTCTCAGTGCCACCACCATCTGCTCCAAGTGCAACATGGCCCAGCCCAACTTGGCGCAGGTCCTCAGATCACAGCGGCAGCCTGCTCTACCCCATGCACAGACCCCAGGCACATGGCCCCTGTGCCCTTGGGGGGTGGGGGAAGAGGCTGAGGCCAGGAGGCTGTGCCGAGCTCTTCATGGTGCAGGCTGAGCCATGCTGCACTCAGGGCAGATGGCAGTGGCACTGGGAGGGAGGACTGGGGGGTCCAGGGCAAATTTTCTGGTGGCTGCAGCCTTCCCTCATAACCCTGCTCCTAGTGGTGTTGCCACTGCTGCCTGACCTGAGTGCGTCCCAGTCCAGCCCCTGCTGGGAAGAGTCCACCGTAGCCCTGGCCCTAGCCTTCCCAGGGAGCGTGCAGCAGTGGGAGCTGCCACCCCCTCCCTGTGCGGCCCCGAATAAGTCGCTTGTGGCTCCGTCCCATGCCCCACCCTGCTCTGCCTCAGCTGTTCAGGGCCTGCCCCAGCCCCGGTCTCATTCCCTCCCCTCCATGCTCTTTTACCCTCCCCCCAGCTCTTCCCCCACTTACCTGCTGGGTGGGCACACGCATGTACATGTACACTCAGCTCCCCCCCCAATTTTTTTCCCCTCTGCCTATAATACCCTATCCTGCCACAGGTAAAGCAGGGGCACCATGATGGCCAATGTTCTGCTGCTGCAAATGTAGTTCGTGTATGCTCCAGAGATCCTAGGAAGAGGGCTACTGTGGCAGGGCACTGAGTGTGCCTGCCACTTTAAGGCCCTGGAGAAGGCAGCCTCCAGGTGCCTGATGAGGGCGGCCATTTTGGGCCTATATAAACACAGGCAGTTTGGCTGCTGGAGGCCAGGCAGCAGCATCGCTTGGCCTGAGAGCTGCCGAGAAGAACACCCAGAGGTAAGGAGGAGCTGCAAGGGGATGAAAGGAGGCTCCTGGTCCTGGACATGACCTGAAAACTGCACCCTGCCTGGAGTGGGTGGCTGGTGGGGCTCTCAGTGGCACAGGAGCCCCCAGGAAATGCCAGGCCAGTTACCACCCCGGTGGAAGGCGAGTTGGGGTGCTTTAACTCCTTTGCCCCCACCAGTGGGTGGGTAACCCTGCGATTTGGAAGGCCCAGATGGTGGACCCAGAGATCTAGAAAGAATGAGGGGCTAGAGACCCGCCAGAGACGAGAGTACCCTCGACTGGCCCAGGCTGGGGCCAGGACCCAGGGAGGGGTCAAAGTGGCCAGGGGGCCCACCGTGAGGGACGCCCAAGAGCTGGAGGCCTGGGGTCCCAACTGGTTTGGAGGTGGGCCAAGGCAAGTTGCCATAGGTTCAGGAGGGACCACACCTGAGAGGGGAAGATGGGTTTTGGGGGGCGAGGTAGCCTGGATGACAGCGGAGGGGCCGCCTGAATGAAGGGAATATGGATGGGTCCTAAGGGGACGATTCTAAGGCTCAGTGAGGCGTCTGGTGACTCAGGAAACAGCAAGATGCCCTCAGCGAGGCTTGGGCTGTGGTACTGGGGTGGAAGGAGCCACAGAGAGTGCCCCCTGGCATGGGGGCACAAATGGGTGGCCTCCCACTTATGGAAGATTTATTAATGAACCAATTAAGATCAAGTCGTGGCGGGCGAGAATAGGCAGGCGATTGGCCCAAGGTCAGGTGGGCGGGCCATGGAGTTCGGCCTTGAGGTGGCCCTCTGTCACAGCTACTCTCCCTGCTGTATTTATCTGAAGATTCATGTTAACTCTGAATTGCTTGGGTTTGTAATATTGGTTTAGGAAAGAATTTTGTCCGTGTAGCATCTTTTACCTTAAAAAAATGGGTATGTTTTCTCATTCTTAATTCCAAGAGAGCTAACTCCATTGAAGAATTTTTTTTTTTTTTGTATGACAGTAGATGAGAGAGAAATCTGGTCTGTTAGATTACTGTGAAGTTTTAGCTTATTTCATTTTTTTAAATAATGTTTGAGACAGCTGTGTTGTGGGATAGAAATACAGCCTGGTTAAAAACTCTCAGAACATAAGACCAGCTCAGGGAAGGTGACAACACACCACTTATGGTACCCATGATGGATTTATAACAAAATACGATCAACATCCTCCCTTGGCCTAGAAATAAAAAAGAACAGTTGAATGATATCCTGTCCAATTCTTTTTTCAGCACATTACTAACTCTTTTCTATATTGCTGGCATCTCTTAATGACAAAATAAAACAAAACAAAAAAAATCAACAAGAGATTGGTTTCTCTAGCTTGTGTATTGCAGCCTCTTGTGTGAGAAACACATTATGCCCACTGCATTGTTTCTACCCCCAAAAACGCAGGATTTTTATAACTCTGAATAGTGCTTCATTTTTTAGGGTTAATAATAAGCATGTTTGGTGAAATTCTAAAGAGCTTCTTCAAATTAGTTATAGTCTTTGCTGAGAAACCAATTACTCTAAAGTTTGGAATGCTCTGTTAGATTCCGACACTTGCTAAATTGGGTTCACAGTGCATTATATGGACAAAAAAGTGCAAGTTTTTATTATTCTGTACTGAAGCAGTAGAGTCTATTCAAACAAAAAAAAGGATAGAAAAAGCCAATTCTTTCCAAAAGCCAACCTCCATCTTAATGTGATATCAAATGAGACAGAAAGAAATACAGGGAAAAAAGGACTTGGAGGTGAGGCTTGCTCATCTCCACAGGATATTGGATGGAAGTATGTACAGCTTCCCCTTTGATTAATGTATGCCCAAGGTCATACATGCAACTTTAACAGTCAATAGCAATTAGATTAGTGCAATGCATTATTCAGTGTTTATGATGGTAAATTTGTATAGTGCCCGTGAGGCAGTTTTGATCTTGTTGAAATATTATCTGAATGCTTGTTGGGGTTGACACGCAGCTGAGGCAGTTGTGCAAAATCTCTAGCTAAAGCTCCCTATGTCAGCTATGCATAATTACATATTTCTATGTTCTCTGTGTGGACACATGCTTGGATTTAATTGTTCTGCAATTGGTTAATCATTTTCCCTGTTTACTCTAAAGTGTTTTTAAATGATAATAATAAAAAGGTAATACTTTTCATTTGATGATCCCAAATGCTTTACAAATACTATCTCATTAGGTCTCACTGTGAAATAGCTAATGGCTATATACAGACATCACTTGGCCCACCAATGAAAATGCAGCTCTCTCTAGGGTGCAACACTGCAGCTGTGTAATGGGTAGAGAATAATTCATAGTTAATACTTTCTTCAATTAATGATCTTCCCTCTGTTCAAGACTGATCAGGATCAATTCCCAGTTTTTTCTTAATATTTTTTCATTTGTCAAAGTTATTCACTAAATACATTTTGTACAGCCTACCCCCTTCCCCCTACCCCCATTCTATTGAAGAACAGACTGAGGACTGGTACTAAATAAAGGTAGTCCTCTAATAAAAACACTGTCACATAATATAATAAGTTAACATAGTTATCCCAATCTGACATGCATCTTTTTTTTTTTTAAAGACTGCTAGAAATTGCAGTGTGCATTATAAGCAAGGAAATATGGTAACAACAATGCATGCCACTTAAGCTTCTGTCAGGTGAAAGCAAAAGTAAAGCCTACACACAATCCACAGGGAGTAGGCTCAGTTCCCTAGCTTCTACCACACAGTTACCTACTAGGGCTGTGCAAAGCTTCAGGTAGTGATTTGATTCAGAGGAGATTCAGCCTGATTCAGTGACTGAATCTCTGACTCCAGATCAAATCAGGGGACCAGTTAAAAGGCCTGAATCAATTCAAAGCTATCTGAATCCTTGGAAAAGATTTGGAGAGCTTTGATGATTCGGACCTTCCCCGGTGGCTGCAACAGGGAGCTGGAGCCGGAATCCAAGCTGGCAAGTAGGGCGAGGAAGGGGAGTTGGGGGATGGGGTAGGGGACCATGGGGGGACCCTAGCCAGGCCCCATCCCCTGCCTGCTCCCCCAGCCCCTGGGGTAACTGAAAAGTAGACCATAAATGGCCTATGTGGAACTGCTGGGAAAGTTAGAAGTATTAGCACTTAGGCATCTCAAAAGGCCAGTGGATGGAAAACATCCTGTAAATGCTGCAAACATGAAGTTGTTTTGATTGGTGTATAGAAAGAGGGCTGGGAACCCTGAATACTTTGCACTAAGGAGTTATATTTCACATTGGTTCCATGTTTGCAAATAACCCAGCTAGTACAATGCCAACATTATGTTAATGCCTAGGCTTGGTTATAGGCCATAAACCTGGAAGCATCTTTCTTATTAAGCACCAAAGCCTGTAGTCTCTTTCTTACAATCCTGAAGTCATTAGGGGTAGAACTGTAGAATCACAGTCTCCAGACTGCGCTCATAGATCATCCTGATCAAACTGAGGGAGCCTGGTGTGATTAGTGCTACTCCATCCCTGACAACACCTGATGGAGTATGACAGTAGGGACATGCATTTTAGAGTAGGAGGGAATACTTTACTCTATAACCTATTTCTTAACGTTAAAATACATCACTGATGGGTTTTATTCAGCCAAAACGTTTGTGGTCTCTACATAGAACTGAGAGAAGAGTGTGATGAGAAGATCTGGAGAAGAACACGATGCTCCTAAAGGTTCTGGAGCAGAATTTCAAACACAGCTGATATGATACATCTGATGATATGTCTGGCTAGCTAAGCAGATCTGTATATCGTATAATGTAAATGAGTGCTATGACAAGGCATTCAAGTTGGTGCTTAGAAAGAACTTGCTGGGCAAGCAGTTTTATTAAATTTAAAAGAGCAGATACATCAAACCTTTATAGTGTCTGGTCAGTTTGCTTACTAGTAAATCATTTTATACAGTGGCTCACAAAACCTTACTTGAAAAACAAACTCAGTTTAATTGGTTTGGATATAAACTGTCTCCCTTGGATTGAAAAGTATCTGAAAGGCCATAAAACCTGGACAGCAACAACCAGCAATGTACCATATTTAGTAAGGAAATCTGTCCATAGGAGTACCTCAGGGACTTTGTTAGGTCCAGCCTTATTTAACAGCATCATTAATGATCTGGAAAAGAAGGTAAACAGCACAATAATTAAGCTTACAGATGATACTAAATTAGAAGATGTTGCAAACACCAATGAGAACACAGACATAATAGTGTAGGAACGAGAGAAGCTAAAAATGTGGTCGGAAATAACTAAATGAGATCCATCTGGAAAAATATGCAGGATGATCTATCTATAGATAGATAAAATCCATGACAAACAGTGGGAACAGCTGATGCTGAAAGAGCAATATGGTTGATTGATATTATAAAATATCTTTTGGCAATTCAATACAGCATCAACCAAAATCCTCAGTGTTTAGGCCTGAATATACTGAAGTATTACTATGGAGAAAAGAGGTAAGTTTGGTCCATAAAATACCAGGAAGGCTATATAGCAAATACTGCATCCAGTTCTGAACAACTCAATACCATAGATGTGTGAACAAACTGGAGGGAATTCAGAGAACAGAAGTTAAAGGCTTACTTATAAGAAAAGTAAACATGACATTGGAATAATTTACTACACCAAGTTTTAAGCCAGGGAGTTAAGAATATGACAACTGTCACCAAATATTTGGGCAGTGTAAATGTGAAGGAGAGGCAGAAATAACTACCTATGGTAGCTATTCAGTTTTCCTATTATCAGAGCTATTAGCTGTGCTGAATGGGTTGTCCAAGAAAGTGCCAAGTAGAATTAAATTGGTATGAACAAAGAACTGGAGTATGTGTAGTGTAGTGTAGTGTAAAAAACAATCTTGCACTGGCACAAAATGAAAAATATCCACCTCTAACTACATTGTTTATAGTACTGCTAGTAAAGTTGTCCTAAAATAAAATGCCTTGACTGCAAGAGCGTTTCACTATGTAGCATTTTTCTTCATACATAGAAAGGCAGCAACTAATAAGAAAAAAAAAAGTTGAACCCTCCTTCCTGATGCCCAAGACAGGATGAAGTCCATTAATCATCTTCCATATGTCCCTTTTTACTCACCTTAGCTGTTGTGTGCAACAGCAGCATATAGGGCATACATGGAAGCATAACAGGGCAGCTTAGCACTCAGTGCAGCTGTGGCTGCTGCCCTCATCAACCTGCCTTAGTTACTGGTGTGTGATGGAATGATCTAATGAGTATCATTGCCTTTTGGAGAAGAGCACTGTGGCAGGTCCCCACCTGACTTATCCAATCCCCGCAGCACAGGCGGTCAGGCCGTGCGCAGCCCAGCTGTTGTCATGCAGGCTAACAGAATTGGGGTATGGTGCAGCAACAGCACCATAAAGCACTGCTTGGGAACCAGGGCCAGCGGAGGAGACCAGGCATCCAAGCCAGGACTGGACACTGACTGTGGCACCAGAGGCACACTGCCGCCTCTGCCACTACTGCTGCTGCTGCCATGGACACCACCGCCGCCACTACTGCCGATGCTGCTGTGGCTGCTGATGTGGACCCTGCCACTGCTGCTGTCGCACATCCAAGAGGAAAGAGGTGGGGTTTAGTGGAAGCGGACCCCCACAGAAGATGCCAGAGGGGAGCCTGAGCGAGCAGAAAGATCTTCATATCACTCAAGGGAACTGAGTACATTGCCCATAAATCAGGGCAGGCAAATTGGCTTGGGGTTATCCAACCCCCACGAGGCAGTGTGGAGGTCTATCACAGGCACATTGAACCCTGGGGCACTATGAGGAGGTTTTCCTGACTGGCACTGACACACTATGAACCACGGCATTACATCACCATCTTTTTCATGAGGGAGCTGGAATATTGCTATAACCCTAGTAATCATATGCACAGCCCTGGACCCAAAATTTGCTGAGGAAACATTGGACAATGATTTGACAGACATGGATGGATAACTGGTCAATAGCAACCCTAGGCAAATGGGGGAGAGGATATGGGTTATTCCTGACACCAAGAGACCTTTAATATTGGAGATAGTCTTTGCCTGGCAGAAATAAAGACTGTCTGCCTGGTTAGTGATTTCTCTACTCCAGGCAGATGACTGAATTCTCAAACTACCTATTTGCTCAGTTTCATTGCCCAGCCACACTAGACCCACACATTTGATTGTAAGAAACCTTAATTTAACGAAACCTGCCAGAAGTATGCATACATTTAGTTGAATATAACACAAAGGATCAAAATCATTCCTGGTGGAACTCAGTTATTTCTCACGTGACTAGCAAGTTTCATGTCAAAAGTGTTTGGTTAGCTCTGATTGACCCTGCCTCAAAACCAGAGGCTCAAAAACCAAATTCTTCTCCTTTCCTCTTCTGTTTTAAATCTGATTAGCTATGTTTGATACATAGAGTTCTGCAGAGCTTAAATCAGATGACTGGGTTGCAATAGCAAATGAACAATAGAATAAAAGATTTTCTAGTCATGAACCCTCTTCCGGAGAAATAAGAGTATATCCTCCCACCCCATCATTTACACAAAGAACTGGAGCTGTACTTTCCATACTCCACCTATATTTTCCTTTGGAGCAACCAAATCACAGTGCAGGCAAGGCTCATCCTGGCTAAAGAATAGATGATAGGACTATCCTTTTAAAGGGTACAAATGTCTAAGTTACATAGATCTGCTTCTCTTTCTGCCTCGCAAAAGAAGATGCCCCCTCACATTTCTGCTTGTACAGAAACTTCAATAACCTGTTAATGTTTAAAGCACAGATAATTGAAATCAATATTAATTTCCATTGATATAAAAAGGGAAGGTTCGGTTAGCAGAGAAGGTGAGTAAAATATCAGATTTGAAGGGCTAATGACAACTGGAAGGGAACTGAAACTGGAATTTGGAACACTTTTGCACCTTTGGGTTCTAGATGAGAGTGGAAGTTTCGAAGTACTCACAAGAGAAAGCTGATGCCATGGGAGGATTGCTGGCCTTTACAAAGAGCACAGTTTTGCTACAGACTTCCAGCTCAGTTCTGGATCATCTGGATGTTTAGGTTTCTCAGAGTTTGAAGCAGCATCCAAATACTGGGGGTTACATATTATCCAAAGCTTGGTATTCAGTTGTCAGTGAATCCTGGAAGGAAAAATTTCAGAGTTGGATGCCAAAATAGCTTTTCTAGTTTTGTAATATGGAAACACTCATCTCTTGGGCCTTGATACACTGGTACGAGGAACAGATCCAAGTTCAATTACTGAACCAGATGCATCTTCTGGGTATCTGAACCATGTACTTGGAAAGAGGTTTAGAGGCAAAGGTGTTGTCTGACTATAAGCTACAGAAAATATCTATGGATCAGTGTAACAAGGAACCCTAACCCTGTCACCAGAAAGCAGGCCTGCCCCTTTAAGGCCAGAACTTTCTGGGCACAGAGTGCTGGTAAGGAAAGGGTTAAAGGCTGAACCTGGCCAACTAGTCAGCTGACCGGAAGGGGCAGGACTGCAAAAACCCTGGGCAGCGTGGCAGTAAGTGGGGGCAGCAGCCAAAGGGGAAGGAGTGCCTCTGAGAGTTCCACAGAGAAGCTGGGTGAGTGGTCCAAAGGCGGGAACTATGAAGCTGTGGAGAGACAGCAGCTGCACCACAACAAGGACTGTAGCCAATGGTTGGGAGCTGAAGCATGAAGTGTGCGAATGTAAGCTGACCTGCTGCTTTGCTTGATCATATTGACTAGTGGCAGTTATTATTTTTTCCTTTTTGATTATTGACTAACACCAGTGGCTTCGGTGAGGCTATTAGGGGAAGGAGGAGGCCTCATAGGGGACCCATGGTAGCATGGGGACCCCAACGCCAGAGAGGTTGCAGCATTTGGGGTGCACTGACCCCGGAGCCAGAGAAGGTGCAGCATTTGGGGTGCACCAGCCCCAGCACCAGAGAGGGTACATTGCGAGACAGGGCCACGGACAGCCTGAGCTCCAGAGAAAGTGCAGAGCGAAACAGGGCCATGGAGAGCCTAAGCACCAGAGAGCAGAGCGAGACAGGGCTGTGGAGAGCCCAAGGACCAGGGGGCCAAATTGTAACAAGACCTGACACTGGAAAAGGCTAGAGCCTTAGAGTCAAACCCTGTTTGATGGGTTTTGGAGAGGGAAGGCCTAGCTAGAGAAATCCAGGGGTCAGGTCCGTCAAGGAGAAAGACCTCAAGATAGAAAAATACAATAGGCAGTCTCCCACTGGCAAGAACATCAACAATAATTTCCATCAAGACATGGCAGACGAGTAGAGACAGGGACATAAGAGCACCAAAGCAGACTTGAATGGCACCCCATGTAAGGCACAGATTATGGTGCTGGGGAGGGCGACATAGTTTCATAGTTGGTAGGGTCGGAAAGGACCTGAGCAGATCATCATGTCCGACCCCCTGCCATAGCAGGAAAAAGTATGGGGGTCAAATGACCTCAGCAAGGTGTTCATCTAACCTCCTCTTAAAGACCCCCCAGGGTAGGAGCCAGCACCACTTCTCTTGGAAGTTGGTTCCAGATCCTAGCTGCCCTAACTGTGAAGTAGCACTTCCTGACGTCTAGTCTGAATCTACCCTCTGCCAGCTTGTGACCGTTACTTCTAGTCATTCCTGGGAGTGCTCAGGGGAACAGGGACTCCCCCAATGCCTGCTGGTCCCCTCTGACTAGTTTGTAACAGGCTACTAGACCTGTTACTATCAGCTTTATGGGAACATTGAATGGAAAGCAAGAAGGTACATATAGCAGCAAATTTTCTGGCCCTTTTCCTCTTTATACCTTAGGAAATCACATTAAAAGTAAACTTGGAATTGCAGTTTTGGGATAGCCGTTGCACATCCCCAGACATCTATCCCTGATGCTTTGTTCACAATGATGACATGGATACCCAGGTAGCAAGCTGAACATGGAGCTATCTATAACTGAGCAAACAGCAGGTGTAACTGCACAAACAACCATATCATTGCTTATACAATTATTGTACTGCACTGCAAGGTTAAAAGGTTCTTTCATATTAGGTAGAGGAGCCAGAACAGATTCCTATTGTATCTCCTCACTGACTTTATTAAGTTTACTTTATTTCTACTCTGTCACTGTACCTTTGTGCCCTTTGCTGTGTGTACCAAACGTTATTGACATTTTAATATTAAATTATTATGACAAGAAGATATTCCATTTGCTAAGTAATTTGTTTTATTCTAAGGAAAATTGGAAGCTGCAGAAAAACCATTATGAAAGATTAAGACAGTGGATTGATACTGACTGATACAATATAAATTATTATTTTGTCAGCAGCACACCCAGATCTGCTACTAAAATGTTTTAGTGATAAGACCAACAAGTTAGAAAATTAAATTTTTGAGACTGAGGAGACTATTAATCATAAAAAAACCAGATTCATGAACAGTTAGAACTTGTGGAAAAACATGTTCTGAAGATCTCTAAAGGAAACTCAATAGAGAAGTCACAGATCTTCTGAAAAAGAAAAAGGAGGCTTGCCGACAATGGAAGCTAGGAATAGGTTCCAAAGGGTTCCACACATGCAGGGAGGAGATTAGAAAAGCAAAGGCGGTGAATGAATTCAGGTTAAGAACCAAAATCAAGGACAATAAGAAGTCTTTCTATAGGTATGTAGGTAACAGGAGGAAAACTAGTGGAAACATGGGACAGCTGTTCTATGCATTTGGACATATGATCACCAACACCAAGGAGAAAACTGAACTCCTGAATGAGTACCTTGCATCTGTATTCCACCAGTTTAAGAGTGATAGCCTACCGAATGCAAATATGACACAGAATAGTCACAGTAGGGATGATCACCTACTAACAGTCAATGTAGAGCTGGTGAAAGAACAGCTAGAGAGGCTGGATAACTTTAAGTCTGCAGGACCAGATGAACTTCATCTGAGAGTGCTGAACAAACTAGCTGAAGTCATCTCAGGACTGTTAGCAAACATCTTTGAGAATTTGTGGTGAGTAGGAGAGGTCCCAGAAGACCAAAAGCGGGCCAATGTTGTGCCCATCTTGAAGAAGGGGAGGGGAGAGGACCCAAGGAACTACAGGCCAATTAGTCTGACCTCAACCCAGGAAAAATCCTCGAAAAATGCCTCAAGGAGTCAAGTGACAAGTTAGTAGAAGGCAACATTCTTAATGACAGCCAGCAGAGTTTTGTCATGGGTAGGTCAGACTAATTTAATCTCCTTCTACGACCAGGTTACTCGCCACCTGGATAAGGAAGATGAGGTCAATGTCATTTACTTGGACTTTAGGAAGACTTTTGACTTGGTGTCCCATAGGATCTTAAGGAAGAACTAGGGGACTATGGGCTTAACAACTCAATGATCAGATGGGTAGGAAACTGACTGCAGGGTCAGATCCAGACAGTACTAATAGACGGCTCTGTGTCGAAGGTAGCCAGTGGGGTCCCCCAGTGTTTGGTACTTGGACCAGTGCTTTTCAACATCTTCATCAATGATCTGGATGTGGGGATGAAAAGTACACTGGCAAAGTTTGCCGATGACACTAGGCTCTGGGGAAGTGCAACCATGACTCAGGGTAGGCTGACAATCCAGTTGGACCCAGACAGATTAGTTAGATGGGCGGACCAGAAGCAGATGCTGTTCAACACTAGGAAGTGTAAAGTGCTCCATCTGGGGAGGAAAAATCTGCAACAGACTTACAGGCTCAGTGGTGCTACACTAGCTAGCACCACATCCGAAAGGGACCTGGGGGTCATAATTGACCATAAAACGAATATGAGCTGCCAGTGTGATGCTACAGTTAGCAGAGCAAACAATATGCTGGCATGCATCAACTGATGCATCTCCAGCAAAACTAAGGAAATTATTCTCCCACTCTACTTGGTATGGATTAGGCTGCAGCTAGAGTACTGCATCTAGTTCTGGGCACTGCACTTCGAGAAGGAGTGGAGAAGCTTGAGGGAGTCCAGAGAACAGTCACTCCATATGATTAGAGGCCTGAAGAGCAAGGCATATGAGGAAAGGTTAGCAGATATGGAAGTGTTCAGCCTTGAAAAGAGAAGACTTTGAGGGATTTGGTGGCAACTTACAAATATATTATGGGTGAGCATCGGGGACTAGGTGAACAACTATTCACCAAAGTGCCCCAGGGGAAAACAAGAAGGAATAGTAATAAACTCCTAGGAGAAGGTTTCAGACTGGATGTAAGGAAAAACTTCTTCACGGTTTGTGTGACCAGACTCTGGAATATACCCTCAGTGGGGGTGATACAGGCACCTACCCTAGAGATCTTCTAAAGGAAACTGAAGGTACAACTTGCAGGGGGTTACGTGACCCCGCACACTGGAGAATAATTCATTCAGAAAGACATAAATTGTCTAAAGTGAAAGCCTACTTTGTCAAATGCTATGAAAGGGCTTGCAGAGAGCAGGTTTATTAAACTGAAAGAAATGAAGTAGTACAAAGGATAGAGTGTGGTGAAGGGTAAAGGCAAGCTAAAGAGATCAACAGACATAAACAAAGCAGTTAACCCATTCAGGGATATAAACTAGTCCAGGTAATGGGATAAGTATCCAGAGTCTCTTTTGAGACCGAACTTAGCACAATTCAGTCTGTGGATTATTTATTTCTTTGCAATTTCCTATTTACATTATACTTTAAAGTTTCATTGTTTAAGAACAGCTACTCTGAGGTCAGTGGTGGCTATCCATGAAGGTTAAACAGCTATAAACTTCAGTATGATAAAGGTTTTTTGTTTATTTTTTAAATGATGATTTAAGTAACAGACACATAAGGTTCAGAAACCTGTAATTTTACCTATAAACATATATCTAAATTGATAGTAGCCAACTGTTGTTTCTGACATTAATCCATGTGAAGTTGTGGCGTGGTTTCAGTTGAATAAATATCCATAGAGGGAAACAAGAATGTTATACAGGATGACAGCAGTGGTCCATTTAGCTGGACTAGCAGGAGAAGAAACTTTGTAATAGGTACTTCTAGAACAATGTGCCCATTGGAAATAAAAATCCTACGCTGCATTAGATGTTGACATATGCCCTGAACCATCTCATTATCTATAGGTGCCACATTTGATATTTCCTGTCCACCTTAGTTATCAGCCTCAGCAGTGACAGCAAGGACAGTGTGAACCATGCAGCCTCCTCTCCCTACAGTGGTCACTTTAGAAAAAAAGGGAATTCCAGCATATTGGAAAAACACGCTGAAGATAATTAATTAACAAACACCCCAATTCTTCTTTTTTCTAAGAGTATAGATTTATTTCTTAACATGATTTAAGGTAGGTATATGCCAAGATAAACTCTATCTCTCAGTATCTCAGACTTCACTAATTAATGAAGAATGCAAATAACAGACTTGAGTAACTCTCCAAGTGCTATGTCATAAATATATATAACTGTGAATTCAGGGCTAAGTTCTGAGGTCTTTAAATTTCCAATAGGTGCTGTGCACTTTACTGGAATTAAAGTTTTGATTTAATTTCTAAATTCACTAGATTTGACTGACTTTCAGGTAAGTGGGAACATACAATAGAAGGCAAAAACAATTTAAAAGTTTTATTTTTCACAAGACAGTATTAAAATAATTTATTACACAATGAATATTTCATAATATAAACTGTTGTTATCTAAAAGTGTATCCTTCTTTATGCTGAAAAGGAATTGCCAGAATCTCCTGATACTGTGCACTACTCATGCATAAATACAATCAGTCCTCCTCACCCACACATGCACTTCACATCAATCCCTTTTTGGTTTTGACAGGTTGTGAGTACCTGCAGCATATGCAGTTATAAAAATGCAATGACTCTTTTGTGTACTGAATCTTTGCAGAGACAGCTACCATTTCTAAACCCCACAACTGTACCTTGAAAGGTTCATGCACTTTGTACTCACAGAGACTTTTATTTTGTGCTCAGGTTTAGTTCTGAAATAAACTTTTTATTCTGAAAATGGCTGAACACTGTGTATCTTCAGTAACATCAGTGAGAAGTTGTGGGAGCTTAGTCACTCTGAAAGCAAAGCTGTGATAGAGGTGCCCAAACATGGGTTTCATTTTTGAATTTTTGCTGTCCACATTTAGAAATATTTGTCCATATCTTTTTGTCAAAACATACATCATCTTGATTTGTTCATGGCCAGTGTATTCTACTTTTTGAGGCTCAAATCAAAAATAAATTGCAGGTAATAAAATTATCATAATATTTTGCATGTGTAGAGTGCTTTCATCTTAGCATCTGCAAGGTTTTCTAACATTCATGAAGCCTCTATGCAATCTTGTAAGATGGGTGTTATGAGTCTCATTCCACAGAAGGAAAATAGGCACAAACCAATGACGTGACTTGCCCATTACCATGTAGTCATTCAAAGGCCGAATCAGGAATAGAAACTAACAGCCTCTCCACATTTTTTTTTGCATTAACTACATTGCCTCCTCCAGCAAAGAAGGCATCTGTTAGAGATTATGTTCTGGCAGTAAGTAAAGCTCTTGCTTTTAGTAATGTTGAGAGAGTTTCTAGAGCAAATACAAGCTCATAGCTATTTGAGAAATAAAGAGCTAGTGAACATGGTGATAAAAAAAAAGGATTACTTTACATGAAGCTTATGATCCTGTAGTGCCACTGCCAATACCTGCAGTTATAGCATCATTCCAGATATGCTATTTTTTAACCTAAGGAGCAATTAGCCAAAACTGTATTCCCTTCTGGTAAATTAACCTAGAAATACATAAGAAGTGTGATGCATTGAAAGGCACCTCGCTCTTTGTTGCCATAGTGTCTTTTAAAAGGCATTCCTTACTGGATTTCTGGGGAAGGAAATGACCAGAATTACTCTTGATTTCATGACACTTTTGTATGCTTATCTTAGATACAACAATTCTTTGTTCAAAAGAATGCAAAAAGCTTTCCAAAGAGCACACGTGGCAATACATGAACTTTTCTTCTATATTTTTAAAATTGTGCTATGTAACAGGTTCTAGGTTAGCATGCTAAATAACTATTTTAAAGAACCCAAATAACATTTACATTGCAATAGAGCCTAGCGTTCAACCAACTTAAGGCTTGGTAATACTAAGTATTGTACAAATTTATAATGAAATGAACATCCTTGCTACGCAGAGCTTACCATCTAAAAGACAAGAGCTAATGTGTAAATGAAGCAAATAAGCATGTGTAGGGAAGGAGAAAAGGGTAACAGAAATAAACTATTTTGTCATAGATAGTGCATCCAATCCATAGCTAATTAGCAGCAATAATCATAAGTTACCTGCCTAGCAGTTATCAGATGGCAGCTCTCTATATACGTTATGGTAGGTGAAACTACAGGAAAAACTTGGAAGGTAAGGTAGTAAATTCACAGAATATTCTGGATTGTTTTCCCCCATATGTAAATTAACTTGTTTTCTGACATCATCCTTATTCATCATTGTCTGTCTTGCTGAACATGTGGGTCAAGAGATGAACAATCACTGTTGCTGTTTTTATGTTGAGTAGCTTGATTAAACACGACAGGTTGCCTTGGACAAACATTTTTCTTCTTTATCATGACTTCAAAGCATTTGGAGCCAAATCATAGACACAATGATGGGTATGTTTACCTGAAGTGACTCATGTCAAGACTATGCTGGGCACATCTACACATGCACATTTACTGCACAGTAACTGAAATAACTGCTTAGTATGGGCACACGTCTACACTTGCATGCCCATACTGCATAGTAAGTATGGTGACTTATGCTGACTTGACCATAAATTTTTTACCTGCTTCATGCTGTTTTCAGATTTATGCCTGATTAGTTACTGCACAGTAATACATCTATAGATGCCCTACTGTATAATAACACTATGTGTGGATTGACTTGGTCTGACTTTAGTAAGACTAAGTCAGTAACCTTGTGTGTTACCTTACTGTGCAGTAACACTATGTGTGGACTGACTTTAGTCCCAAGTCAATCCACACAGTGTTAATGTACTTTAACATGTGTACATGTAGATATCAGCATATTCCTGCTTACTAGCAGTAAATTTAAGCCGGCATAAATGCACATGTAGACATGCCCACTGTGTTGTAGAATTTAGCATCTGCTGCAAAATTTGGATTCTAATCTGGATATGAAGGTTCCCTTTACTAGATAGTGTTCAAGGTTTTAGGACTTGCTTAGCCCTGTATAGAGATCAGCACAGTTTTGGATTTGAATGTTTAAGAATCATCACCTTGAAGATTGTATGGTGGACCCATTTTATCCAAAACTTCTAAGGAAAACCTTAAATACAAAACATACATCCCTCAGCCCAATGAATGCATTAACAAGACTTCCATTGTCTTGAGTAGATACAGGATTAGATCCAATGCATTCTAGCTCCAATGCTACATCCATCTGGTTCTTTAGACTAGCAGGGCTTAACAAAGTCTTGCAGCTGGTTAGACACAGGCTCTCATCATTAGCACTGTGTATCTGCTAGAAATATTTTGTTCAAGACTTGGGTAGAAATATTTCCACCATAAACATGAGTCTTGTTTGGCTTTCTCCAGAATTTATGAATGGGAGCAGAATGTTTGAATTCAGGTGCCAAGCAGATGTTCATATGCCTAAGGATTCACAGTTTTCTGATTTGTTGGCAAGTGAAAAGTGGTTACAGTCAAGAGAGTAATGAAATGTTTGTTTAGGGAATGTGAGGTGGTGATAAAAATGGGATTTATGGCCAGTTTAGTGGCCCACAGGCAGTGCTTTATGCAAGATGGTGAGAGTTCTTAACTCAGTTTATAGAGAAAAAAGGGAGTTTTGCTCAAGTGATGTACTTCCTAAAGCAAGGATAGTGTCAGATGACATTGCTGGCAAGTGACATATCTCTTGTGATTCATCAGGATCTATATTACCTGACCTCTGAAGTCAGGTCATTTCTCTGCTTCTGGACAGGATAAGTTAAACAATGGGGAAAATAAATCTTTCATACTGATTCCATTCAACTTCCTACCCTTTATTTCACCCAGCTGCCCTAGCTTCATGAAAGTCTACTGTCTCACTACATTGATCCTAGGCTGAATGGAAGGCAGGTAGTTCCAGAAGGCAGCTTTGTGGGGAAATGTAACACTTCAGGAAAGTTTGGAAAAAATAGAAACAATTCCAATAGGAAAAAAGCCCAGAAGTTTTTTAGTTTGTATATGAATACTTTTCCTTTTTTGTAAAATTTAAGTTCACATATGAAAGTGATCAATCATGCAAGGTTCTGAGTTGAAGTCGAGTCTTAAATCCTTTGTTTACTTAGTGGGCAAGTAAAGCATCAACAGCAATAATGCAAGTTTGCTAATACCTCACCTCTGATAACATGCCTATATCAAGAAATCACAAGGGAGCGAGGTCACGTTGCTTGTTTAGATTTGAAATGGTGATCTAGAGTTGAAGGACTTTGAACCAAGAGTCCCCTTCACATTTCATACATGTGTTGCAAATAAAAAAAAACCTAAAAAATTGAAAATACAACTAAGATGGTTAACTTATTTTTTCATGGTGAGGGTTTATTGGATTATAAAATCATAGCAAAGTAGGGCTAGAGAAGAGTTCACAAGATCATTTAGTCCAACCCCCTGCTAAAGGCAGGATCATCCGTGACTAAACCACCACAGCCAAATGTCAGTCCAACGTATTCTTGAAAATTTTCAGGAATGGAGAATTCACAACTTATCCAGGTAGCCTGTTCCAATGTTTGACCATACTTTTAGTTAGTAAATTCCTCCTAATCTCCAACCTAAATGTCCTTTGCTGCAGCTTGAGTCCATTGTTCATAGTCCTGTTCCTTATGGCCACAGCATCTTGTATGTGAGAGACAACCACTGAATTTCAGGTAGTCATTTTATAATAATGTGTTCTTCAAGATGTCTAGATACTTTATACAACACTACTACAGTATTGGATTCTAAAAGTTATACCACCAAATAGTCATTAGCAATTAACCTTTCATCATATGAGATGTTCTGTCATAGAAATATAAGTGTTCTTTTTCTTTTAACATAATTCTAAGATACTCAGACATTTTTACTGTACAAACCCTCTTACCTTTATTTTTCCTCCAGTTGCTTAATCAAAGGTGACCAAATCTAATTAAACACATGAAAAAGTTAGGGAGACAAAAACACAATCTGGGCTGTACAAACAAAGAGAGATTTGTATTGGAGTTCTGTCTACACTGCCAGTAAGAGTCAACCTGATGGCCAGCCTCAAGGTCATATCTGCCAACTGTCTACACAGAAACTCCTCATGGTAATTCATTGTGACCCAAGTCTTCATCTGAGACTCAGCCTGTCTCTTAGCTGAGCTCTCCCTGCAATGTGTTGAGAATTCACTCAGGAGACTGCAAACCCCAAGCACAAGTACATCAGCAGTAATCCCAAAATTCCTTGTTCCTGACTTCCATCCTTTAACGATGCCCAGCTCCTGGCTTGACTACATAAACGTTTCCTACGAGTCCCTAGGGCTCTGTAATAGAAGGATTACTTGCTGATTCTACATGTAGGGTGTTAAGTACCAGAAAGAGAGCAGTAAGACGGTAACATAACATGCATTCTTCTATGCATTTTAAGAATCTTCCAAAATTATTAGAGCTGTGTGACTAGCCAAGTTTTTAGTTTGCTTAGAGGTCTGGCAGAAATCAATACTATTCATTTTGGATCAATCAGACGAACATTTTTGTTAAAAAAATTCAGTGAACTGAAAGTAAAAAAAACCCAAATCATTTGGGGTAGAATGAAATGTTTCATTTCCAGGTTTCTTTCACATTTAATATTTTTAAATAAAAGTGAAGAAGAAGGTAGAACACCTTAGCGACCAACTGGTTCAGTTAGGCATGAGCTTTCATAGGCAACAACCTACTTCATTAGATGCTATAGACTGGCAGAAAGAAAGAGTTTTATATAGAAGGGAAAAGGTCAGGGGAGGAAAGCACACTGAAGAGAGGAAATAAGCAGGTTAATTAAATCAATCGAGATCAACAAGGCAGCTAATGACTTGAGGGACACTGGAGTTATCAGCTAGTCCAAGTAATGGAGATAAGAATCCATAGTTACGGTTGAGACCATGGTTAACACAATCCAGTCTGTGGGTGATTACTAGTTATGCAATTTTGCATTCAAGTTTGTTTTAAACTTTTGTTTGTTTGTTTGTTTAAGGACAGCTACTCTGAGGTCAATGATGTAATGTCCAAGGAGACTAAAGTATTTTGTGTGTTCTGATACTGAGGTTAAATGAGCACTCATTCATTCTTTTATATAGGATTTGACCCATCTGGTCAGTGTGGATAGCAGAGGAGCACTATAAGCAGGTGAATTAATCTCAGATGTTAAAGTTCATTATTCATATATTTCATATTATATAGTGATGATGTGTTCTGTGTTGATAATGGACCACAGCTGGCATCTGGGTCTGTAACAAGGCCTGATAGGTTAGTGAGAATTGGATCTCTGTAATCTGTTCCTGGAGAGATGCCATTTGAGCTTGAAAGATGGCCTATAAGCCAGGATAGGCCAGTCCTCCAAGGCTATTTTTAGCTGGTTGCTATTTTCCAGGAGAGGTTGCATGTCATTAATGATGTGTCCAAAGTATTCATGTTTGGGGCTGTAAGTGGTGATTAGAGAGATTCTGTTGTCATAAAGTTGGTATTGTAGCAGATTGGTAGGATCAGAGCAGATATGGTTGTAACAGAGTGTAACTGTAGACCAGTAATTCTCAAACTTTTAAGACTAAAGCAGTGGTGTTGTCAAGTTTTTGGTCTTGAGGTACTTCTCATTGGATTCAAGGCACTCATCCATCCACCATATTTATTTCTGAATAAATCAGAAACTAATTTATTTATTACAGTGTATAAAAATAATATGAATGGAAACATTTTTAAAGAAAATGAAAAAAAACCTCATGCATGTATAATATTATAATATAGTTAATGAGACACTTGAGCTGGGTGGTTCTTGCAAATATTTTTAATTTGCAGCTGAATTGAAGTCACACTCTCATTTCCTTTTCCACTGAAAGAAGTCTTTCTCTCCTGTTACTGATAGTTAGACATTTTTCATTGTACTGTCTCAGCTGACCTATTTTCAGTCTCATATTAATACCAGTACTTGAACTTATGCTTGGTTCAGGTTCCTCTATTTCTGAATACAAAGATTTACTCTTCATTACAATTTCACTACACAGTTTATCAACTTTTGACTTTTTTTATAATGAATTTGTCCATTATGCCAGCAGTATTATATTAATTAAAAATGCAACCCCCATTAATCACAGCAAACAACAGAAGTCATATGAATGGGTGCTAGCTACTACTTTAGAATTGTGCTGGGAAGTTACACTGCTTGAGAAGAGCTGAGCTTAACCACTGAGTCCTGAATGGGTTATCTGAAAATGTATAGGCAACCTGCCAGTGCTACTGCCTTCACTCACAGAAGTGGAAAATATTCCCTCTTAACTTTCGCACATTTTTAGTACAGAAAAATAATATCTCAATTCTTCTGCAGTAAAGGAATTGGAAAGACCATAACAGGTCAGAACTATTTTTGACGCTATGGATAGCTATTTGAAATCTTTGTGAACCATGGGTAGGTATTTGCATACATAACAGTGCTAATATTGCATAGCACATTGGAATACCCTTAAAAAGATACCACAGAACCCCAGGAAGCCTTGGCATGCTGGCTGAGAATATCTTGTGTAAAGTGTTATGCTCACCTATCTTCTGTGTGACTTCAGACTAATATACTGTATCTAATCATGTCTCAGTAAAATTGTAGTAAATATTCAGATGAACCATGTTTCAAATCAAATCAAAATGTTAGTGAAAAATCCCAAAATTAAACATTTCACTTATAAGAATTAAAACGAAAAATGTTGACCGAAGAAATTCAATAAAACTTGACAAAAAATAATGGAATCCTTTGGTCTACCAGAACCTCCAGTTTTAAGTTCCCTCCAGCTCTACTGTTTGTGCCTGCCAAGATACATTATTACTACTGTTATTTTAGGTATTGCAGAACTCAGGTCATATTTATGGACTTTGTGGCATTAGTAATAGAGTTCATATATAAAGGATAGATCCTTATAGCTGACAAGTTAATTGGAAATTCAACAGAATAGAAGGGGTTCAAGGGATGGCATGGTTTGTCAGTCAGCTACTAGCACAAGCCCTTTGGGGTAAATGCATAATATGGTTCCAAAGTTTTTAAAATTATGTGCTGTTTTAATATTTGTTTTATCTTTATTGATCTGAAAACTCCATCCTTGGGAAAAGGTAGAAAAAAGATTTGCTACTGCAGAGTAAACAATATCCCTAATGACCTTGTTTTAATTGAACATGGAAAGAATGACCATGGAACTATCTCAGGATTTTTACTAGTTCAGCATTCAGGATAGCCTAACCACTCACATTACCACTATACTTATATTGGGGTTTTTTTATTATTTGTTCTTTAACTATATATCTCTCTCACTTTCACACACATATACTCTCATTACAGATGTTGCCTTTAGAGACTTGAATCCACTATGAATGCTTTAGGTTACTGCACTAGCAGAGTATTTATCACATTTTAGCTTATCCTTGGCCTGTCAGGGTGATTTTATTTTTCTAGGACATGTTCCATCTTTACTGCATACTTAGATATAGGAGCTTCCTGGTCTACTAACCTTCCTGTTTCCTCTTGCCAGATTCACGTGGACACTAGAAATCCAGTTTGTCACCTTATAATTACCTCTGTGGAAATGATTTGTGACTAGGGAGAAACAAAAATATATTTTGGTGGCAGTGATATTTAAAAAGTCTTACTTTTTGGATATCTTTTCTGAAAGCAGTTTACTGAGATTTTTTTTTGTCCAGGCTATGGACCTTCGTACTGTGGGCTATTTCTGACTCTTGTTTGCTACTGCATTGTCCTATAAGAACTAGAGCAAAAAGGGAACCCTGCCTGGGGAACGTAAAAAAGTGTTATGATTGGGTCTACTTTTGTTTATCTAGCGCTTTGTGATCTCAGTGAAAGGGAAACTCTATATATACGCTAATAATGAGCAATAACTATGTGCTGTAGGGAGGCAGAACAAGTAGAGGAGAAAGAAACACAGGAAAGGTTTAGCTCTTATCCATACTTACTATACAGCACCCTTCTGTGTACTTCAATGGGGCTTAGACTTCGGCAGTGACTTTTCCTCCTCCTCAGTTACTGCACAGTTCTAGTATGACAAGGTGCTTTGCCCATTATAACCGCAGAGCTAGCCGGCATGATGCCTCACTTTGCGTGCGCCCTGGAATAATAGAATGAGTCATCACCTAGGAGTTCAAATTACCATGTGTGCCACAGCTTTTGAAAAGCTAAAGAGATTAATATAAAAGCAGATACAATTCACTCACTGGAGTAATGAAAAGATATTATGTACGCACCAGGCACCTGTTGGTGAAGGTATACAGTTAACAATCTATTCTTGCTTGAATGGAAGGAGATTAAATACCCATTAGATTCTGAGATGAGGGAAGCAAAGGCATAATTTCTCTAGGATTGTTCCAGGATAAAGAAGAAACAGCAAGGAAGGCCATGAAAACAACAAAAAAAGTGGACTTAAAGGGGACTGCTTCTCTAGTGTATGTTTTTTTGATGTCCCCATCACTGTGAAAAGCTGCAAAGGAATGAAGAGAAGACTGAGAGTGTCTGAGTAGCACACTGGAAAGACAGTTGAGTGGCACACTATTTGTCTTGCATTTAGAGGAAATTTCAAGGAACTCTGGCAAACCCTAATGGAGATCTTCCTATGTGACTTTCCAAAATCTAAGTCTGCCAGCACCCTATTATAAATGTCAATATATGGTTATGTTTTGTTGGAAATGCCATTCAGGAAAGGTCAGTAATTATTAATATCAATAATTTAAAGAGTCCCAGCCACACTCTAAGAAACTAATATTTAATATATAAATGTCATCGTACCCATTGCACTCATGTAGCTTTCTTGCATTTCCTTTTGCATTATTATTGCTTAAAACGATAGTTTGACTTTTATCTAGTGACTTTTGAAGCACGATACATACTGTCATATGGAGGAAATATGCTAGTGGTGAATTTTTGAAGAACACAGTGATAAAACAGCATGAAATCTAAGTAGCATGATAGGGGTCAGCTTTGCTAATTGCAATGTAATGTTCCTGAATTTTATAATGCCAAAGGAAGTGGATCCTTGAAAGCAGGTCATGATTAAAAGAACTGGTACAGTGGTAAGTGGCAGTATTGCATGTTTCCCTACACAATCCTTATCAGCTGAGATCTGGAGGGAATAATTTTGCAGTTGAAAATCTAGTTTGATTTGTCTACCCATGAAACCTTTGCTTCTCTAGCAACCAGGGATGTGAATGCATGTTGAATATTATCATTGGGCCAGACGTATTCAAGAGGCCATTACACATTAGTATCCTTGTATACATATGCGTCACAAGATAATTTATTCTATATCTTGGATGACTCCGGAGCTGCCCTATAATTGTATTGAATTCTCAGATATTGCTCAGCAGAACTTTATTAGACTGCCTTAGGCCATTCCACGGTATTTGATTTGTCATTTTATTTTCATTCAGAAGGATGGGTAGACAAAGTGGAGGGGAGTGGGAGAGAGGGGCGGTGTTGATTTTTTGCTACATTAAAGCCAATAAAGAAAAGAGAGCGGTTGAAACCTCAGAAAATTGCACTACTAATCATATTTTCATAAGCAGTCCTCTGTACCATTAAAGTCACAGAGTATATTTATAATTTAGTTTATATGAGCAACAGTTTAAGTTGAAGAAAATTGGTTTCCTTTTCAAAATGTCATGTTTCTCATTTCCTCTCAGAATCTCGGGCTGTTTCAAGCTCTTATCAGTCTTTAAATCATTCGAAAACACGCACTTTAATTATACTGCCATAAATCCTCATGAATCAATTTAAGTTTTTTTGATCTCTTCTAAAACATATTTAAATATAGTTGAAAGACTGCTAAAATATGAGATAATAAATGCAAGTACAAAGCAAAAAGGAAGATAAACTCAAAACAGCACGGCAGAGTGGTGGTAGAGTTACTGCATATCTGAGAATCCTGAATCCCTCCAAGCCTAAAGGAAATTGCTTTGTATGTTTGCAGAGCGGAAAGAGTTATTTTCCCTTCTGGCTTGGGATCCTTTGATTATAAAGGCTTTGATTTTACCCTGCTACTTTTGGCTCCCTCCTCAGGATCCCTGCCTTTCAGTCTTATGACCAGTAGATGAGCTTTAGTTGAGAATGATTTGGGTTGACTGCATCTCTTCCCTTGGCTGAAGGTTGCTTTATATTGCTGTGGCACTGGCCCCTGTTTGTTGCCATATGAAGCTACACCTCAGCTAGACCATCCTTCCTTGCTCTTTCAATGATCTCTTAACAGCAGACTCTCTTCACTGAGGTTTCCTAATCTGCTGGCAGGTTCCAAAATGGCAGTGTTCAATTTTGAGCCGGAATATCACTTTTAAAACTGAAGTGGACTGGGGTTTGCAAAAGGACATCTCAGTTCTGGCCCTAGTGCATTGGGTTAATTGTGTCTGAAAGGGACGGCCTTTTTAGCAAGTTTTAAATTTCAAATCTGAGGCCACATTTTTTTGCATGCAATGCATAGTGGATGGTTTGTAATTTCTGTAGTAATCAGCATGACTCAGAGTGGTCCCACTTAATTTTATCTTTAAGGATCTATTCATAGAGTTACTATGATTAATGAAATGTACATATATTCATCTGGGAGAAATTGTAAATAGTACTGAAGACAGGAAAATGCAAACCTTTAGATGGCAGAAGGATTGCTGAGAAAATATTATTTATTACTAGTAATATTACTATATCACCTAGGGATTGTAGCCATCAATTAGGACCCTATTATGGTAGGCAGTGATCAAACAGAATAAAAAGACAGTCCATGCCTTAAACAGCCTCTCTTCAAAATACTTTCTATTTATACAGCATGTTTCATCTATATACCTCAGAGTCCTTTTGAAGTGGGGAAGCATTACTCTGTCCATTATGCTTTTCAGAAAACTGTGATAAAGAGCCTGAGTTACTGAGGGCCAAACAAGAAGTCGGTGGCACAGCCACAATACATTTACTCTGTCTTTGATTAACTGTTTTATGAAGAGGGCCATGCTCCTTAAAAGAAAATCTATTTACAACATGGGTGTCAAATTCTCTCTGGGCCCTGGCTGGATCCATGGAGTCAGCAACAACTGTGGTTAATTTGGGGCTGGAGAGCAGCACAGAGCTGTGTTCGGGTGACAGCAGGTGTGTGTACAAGAGGCACTACTGCACAGTCATTATTGATCATTTATTTGGTATTAGCAAGTACTAAATAAATGCACAGTAACTGGAGTTACTCTGGAGCAGCACAGGCAAATGTCTTTTTGGTGATGTTACTGTGCAGTAGCCAAATAATACTGCACAATAGCATATTAACACTGTCTGTGTTGTGATACGTTACTGTGCAATCATTATCTTGTATAGACATACCCAACATGAGTTCAGGGGCATGTGGGTGGAGCAGGACTTTTTTCAGGCAGCAGCATGAGTCTGGGAGTCTGCCAGTGGTGACCATGTCCATCACAGTCCACAGACCCTGAATTCTGCAGCAGGCTGTACCCCCTACTTCAGATAGCCTAGCAAACTACTGGTGGGCTGGAAGGAACAGTACCATGGGCTGTATGTTTGACACCTCTGATTTGCAAAATATCCCTATCCAATTGGACCAATTGCAGTTCTATCTAAAGTGTAACAAATGATACAGAACAGTAAAAAAGGTGGTCATAGCAAAGGTAGCAGTGAGCTCTTCAGGGACCCTCACAATAAAAGGGTTTTTTGGGCAAATAAATGACAATTTTGAGGGGGATACAAATTTAGGAATGCTGAATTCTTGGCTTCATAGATCTTCTCCCGCCATTGTGGTAACATAGAGGCAGACAAAATATGGCCCACAGGCTGGATCCGGCCTGCTAGGCAATTCTTGCCAGCCCATGGAGCCCCTCCTTAAGCCCTTCGCAAGCCCTGGCCCTCGTTGCCCCTCTGCAAGCCAGCACCTCCCTGAAGAAGGTGTAGGTCTGGTTGATAAGCAATCACTCCCACCCCAGCCTGGCCTTACCCGCCCCAGCCTCGAGCCAGGGGTGCTAGAGACAAGGAGCCTCTGCCTGGCAGAAGCTTTTGCTGGCCACCCAATGGCTGTTCCCAGCCGCCCTGCCCACAAGCCTGGAAATACAGATAAGGGCCCCACCGGGCTGAGGCCATGGACTCCCACTGGGGGAAAAGGGCCTCAGGGAGTTGTGGGCTATGGGGCTGGGTCAGGATGGCCCCACGTGCTGCCACCACATGCGTCTGAGCTGGGAGCTAGGGTGGGAGTTCAGGAGCTGTGGCTGTAGGGCCAACTGGGGCAGGCCCCACACCCTGCCACCATGTGTGGTCATTAGGTTGGGCATCATAGTGGACAGTATCTTTGTGCTCTGTCCTCTATTGATATGAAACTGGACACATTTATGAGAAAAATAGAGGACATAAATGCATCTGGTTTCATATCAATACAGGAC
The DNA here is from genome assembly GCA_030014935.1 of Caiman crocodilus. NCBI lineage: Eukaryota > Metazoa > Chordata > Crocodylia > Alligatoridae > Caiman > Caiman crocodilus. The sequence continues at coordinate 21,072,042 of JAGPOW010000797.1, read as the reverse complement.
AGAGGACAGAATAGCAGAGAACCAGAATGTCCTCTGTGATGGCCACCCTAATGGCCAGGAACTTGGGTAGGAGCACTTAGGGGCCAGGCTGGGCTGGCCCTGCATGCTGCTGCCGCTTGCAGCCAGGGATTTGAGCAAAAGTGAGGAAGCTGCATGTTATGGGGTTGGGTGGGGCTGGCCCTGCACCTTGCTACCATGCACAAGGTGGGACTAGGGTGGGAGTGCAGGGGTTGCTCACTATGGGACCAGGTGGGGCTGGTCTCAGACCCTGCCACCACATGTGGCTGGGGTCTCAGGCGGGAGTGTTATTGGGCTAGATGGGGCTGGCCCCGCATGCTGCCACCACATGCATCCAGGGACTTGGGTGGAAACTGCATGTTACAGAGCCAGGTGGGGCTGGTCCCACCTGCTGCAGGCACTGCCAGCTGGAAACGGGTGGAAGCACAGGGAGTTGCATTCAATGGAGCTGGGCGGGACTGGCCCTGCTCGCTGCCACTACATGCAGATCCAGGGACTGGCACACTCTGGGGCCTTCGAGGGCTCTCCACCATACCCCTACACCCTCCATCAGCCCCTATACTCACTCCCACACCCCCACAATACCCCAAGCATACTCGTAACTTTACACACACTCCCACCCCCCACCATAACCCCATACACATCCACACCATCCCACAGCCTCCACCCCAACCAACTGCATGCCCTACAGCCGCACCCATCCACACCCACACCCAACCTTCCCACACACCCTACCCACCATACCCACATTGAATCGCCCCAGCACACATGTACACTCCCTAAGCACAACTCCCCATTCACTACCTCACCCCCCCACACACACAATATACAAGAGTAAGGCTGCATTTTGAGTAAGATGCAAGCATGTCTAGATACACTATGCAAACACACATAAATCAGGACAAAAATAAAAAATATTTTTTAAAATCAAATTAAAATAAGTTATAGTACATGTTTGATATTTTAGTATATGATCTTTTTTTCTGGTTTCAAGATGGCAGCACTCTCCCTTCCCATCCAGGCAGGGAGAGGGACTTTCACCAGCAAAGGTCAGGAGTTAGGGGGTGAGACTTCTGGTCCCCAAGATAGCTACCGGGGGGAGCATCAAGACTGAAAACAGCTCAAGAATTAAAATTGCAGATCCTTCTCATGTTGGTTCTTCTACATGCTGTCTAATTTCCAGAACAATGTGTCTCTCTAGCTATTTTAGTATCTACTTTAGAGCTAAAGGAGTTTTCCTAAAACCATTAATTGTGGGATAGATAGGTCCTTCAGCTTTATTCTGTTCTCTTCTGTAAGCTTCCTCATTTCCTGGAAGAAATCCTCCAATTATCCCTCAACTGTTTTTGTCCCTTGCTTCTCTGTTGAGTGCATTCTCTTGGTAAGGCCAATTTCTCATACTCCTATGTTTTACCTTCTTTCATTATTCTTTGTATCTTTCATCAATTTCATTTCTATGTAGACTAAAGCATTCCTGAAATTTATTAAATTTAATAAATAGTTTCATTGTTATCCCTTTCTACCTGAGCTACTGAAATCTATTAAAGGCATCAAGTGCTTGAAACTCATTATTGTCAAAATAAATCTACTTTCTCCCTAGTCATCTTTTTTTCTGGTACCCATTGCTTGCAAATATGAAGTGGAGTACCACATACCTTAGGGCTCTGTGAAGCTTCAGTCCCTGATTCAATTCAGTAGAGATTCATCCCAACTTGGTGGCTGGATCTCCATATCCAAATAGAGTCAGAGGACCAGTAATTTCTCCAAATCAATTTGGGCAGATTTGACAATTCAGATGTAGATACAGCTTTAAATGTTTTTTCTACATACCTCTAGGTAGCCCGCCATGTTCCTGTGGGATGCTCCATGTGCCCCAGCACCACAGTGATACTGTGGGGAGCCAGAAGCTGAGCAGTACTAGGGGGACAGGGGAGGGAGCAGAGATCTACCCTGTTCCAGTGTTGCTCAGCTCCTAACTCCTGGGAGTGAGCTCTGAGCTGAGTAGTGCCAGAACCAGGGGAATTCCTTGCCCTTTGTGGCCCTAGTGTAGGGCCTGACTGGGAGCAAATTTGCTTCTGACCAGCATCTACACATCACTATGACACAGTATCTACTGCACAGTTAGTTTACTATCTGTATTTATGGGTAGTATTTATGCATCTCCTAGCAGCAAACTGCTCCCACTTCCTGCAGCCCTGCAGTAGGTCCCTGCCACCACCAAGGGGAGCTCAAGGTTCCAGTTGCAGCTGGTAGCAGGTGACAACCATCTTTTCAAAGCAGACGCACTCCTTGCTCCTTGGCCAGCCACTTTATGGGCTGTGAGCAGCATGTAGAGGCCAGGGCCAGCACGTGGTGGTTCTCTCATGACAGCCTCTGCCTGCCTGCGCCATGGTTGCTCCAGCCCCTACCCCTGGCAGCAGCACCCAATGCCCCAGGCTCTTGTTGGCCATGGTGCTGGCCCTGCTGGCCCCAGTGGGCCCTGACTGCCGAGGCCCTGGGTGAGCTGCACAGCTGCCAGTGGAGGCCAGGGCACCAGGTATGAAGGGCACTGGCTGACCACCTCCTCCTGCATTACTCACTGTAGCCAGCCTGATCAACCACTCATAGACTCCCTACCCCACCACCCACTCCCAGCACCATGCTCAGAGGAGAGTTCTCGGAAAAAAAACCTTTTTATTGCCCTCACAACAGACTCCCCCCTCCCTTCCCAACAACAGAGCCCCTCTACCACCCACCTCACCCAACACCAAAAAACACCTTTTTCTTTGTGTGAACTATTAACCACAAGTGAAGTGTTCTGGTTGTGTGTATACCCTCCTAAGGAGGGAGGCTGTGGGGTGAAGGCACCTAGCAAGCAGAGCCCAAGGACAGGCAGCCAGCACCCCAACCTCTGGCTGTTCCCCTGCAGGTGTGCATGATGACACAGAGAGCCTAGGCGGGGGGGATTGCGCAGTGGTGACAGTGGCTGGGGCTCCCCTGGCATGAGTGGCTACCCCTCTGGCAGCTGGTGGCCAGGGCCAACAGGTACAGCATGGGATCCTGGCCCTGCTCCAGGCAGCTCCAGCTTTGCATGGGTTTGAAGCCAGGGCAAGCAGCAGGCCTGGGCCCAGGCAGAGGGGCTGGGGCAGGGGCAGGGTAGGGGCTCCTGACTCATGGAGGTGGCACTGGACCTCCAACCAGGCCCATGACAGGGGACACTTCTGGGTGGTGTGTGGCTGCCAGGAGGCAGGAAGGGATAGTTTTGGGGCCAGGAAATGGGTGGCATGGAGTCACAGGGCTAGAACAGTAACCAGAACCTGGAAATCCTTCTGTGTGGCCTCCACTACCCTAAGCATGAGTGTGTCCTGCTCCCACAGGACTTTGAAATGGTCCTGCTTCAGGGCCAGGAGTTGCACCCTGAATCCCAGTCCACCCTGTCCGACACATCCTCACAGGCCATGATCTCCACTCACCATGTGTCCTCCTGGGTGATGTCCTCTGCTCCCCACCTGTCTTGGTGGGTGATGTCCCCTGTCTGCCTAATCTATGCATCTCCCAGCTGGTCCTCCATGACTGGTCACCATGACCAGTCCAGGAGGAGGATCTAGTCCTGGGTCCTCCTCCTGTGGAGCTGCTGCATCCACAGGACCCTGGCCATGAGTGGCAGTGACACTGAGGCTGTTCCCTGGCTGCCAACTGCAGTCTCTCCCCCTTATGAAGCTGCAGGGCCTGAAGAATCATGAGAAAGAAGCTGTTTATGAGAGTTTGCAACATTTTTGAGATAAGATGCTCTGTACCACAAACCTCAGATTGGGCGTTGGGCATGGACAAGTGCTCACAGACCATAGTAAGTTGCAGGCAGGGCTGGGCCCAGGCATCCAGTGGCTGAAGCTCCCATCCCCATTTGCTCCTCAGGAGCTGGCAGGCCACTGAGTGCTGGCTGGTTGCCTCCCCCACCCCCTTCCCAGGTTGGAACAGAGTAGGCTCCTGGCAAGACCTTCTGTCCAGGCTCCAGATCCTGCTCCCCTCCCATTCTCCTCCTGCAGACCAGCCAGTCTCCTGTGCTGCCACCAGGTCTTTGTACCTGGGCTTAGAGAACATGAGGCTCCCAGACAAGTGGGATGTGAAGCTGCCTGTGCTCCTGCCTTTCCTGAGGGAAGCCTTTCCATGAGGCACTCCAGGGTTAGTCCCTCCTTGTGCCAGCAGTGTGCCCCATGCCTGCTCCTGCTGCATGGCCAAGCTGAGTGATGAGCGGGGTCAAGGGGCCAAAGCCAGGGGTTAGGGTGGGGCAGGTTCTCCCCACAGTGTGGGGCTTATCAGATGGACAGGGCTGGCATGCCCAGTGGCTGTTTAGTCCTGGCTGGCAGCGATAGCATGTGATTCCTGGTGGAGTTGTTGGTTGGCAGGGTATGGTGTGCAGGTGCTTGAGCAGGGGACCACCCTGTGGAGGAGCTGGCACTGCTGGTGGTTGGCACTGACATGACTGGCTGCACCTTGTGGCTGTGGCTGATGTCATACAGCTGTTAAGGCATGTGTAGGCCTGAGTTCCCAAAGCTGCTGCTGGAGGCTAGGGTTGAGGAGCACATTGGGATGGGCTCCTGGTGGCTTGAGGGGCCCTCCCCAGGTGACACATCACTGCAGGTGCCAGGTTGAAGTGGGGGCTTGGGCAGGCCACCCATGCTGCAGTACACAACACAGCTGCGGCCTGGGTCCCTTGGAACAAGGATGGCATCTGAATGCCACGTAAAGGGCATGGACTTGTGGGCACTCTCTGACCAATACTTGTGGTTGGTGATTGTAACCCACTGTGCCTACAAGGTCTTGACCTTTATGTGGCACTGCTGTGACAGCCAGTAGTGCCTGTGCTCCTGCATCCAGTCTGAGAACCCCTCATAGATGTGTGTGTTGGAGTGCCCACCCCTCCTGGAGTGCCTCTATACCTCCACAGTGCCACAAAGTCACCAGTCTCCTTCATGAACCAGCTGGGGCCCTGAGTGGTGGCACGTGGCATGGTTGAGGATGCTATTGAGCCTCCTGAACCAGCTGTTTGGGCCTCTGTGCTGTGTTGGCACTGGATTTATGACCCAGATGCTTTGTTCCAGGTGGACCCAGCTCCTCAGACTGAACACAACTTCTACATTTGATAATATGCACATTTTATTGATACACTGTAATAGCACTTAAGAGTAATGCAGGCCAGGTAAACAATTCTATATCTACCAGTCCTAGGGTTCACAGAGGGAAGGTACATCTGGCTAGTACCTGAGCTTCACTCTGTGGTTCTGTCTTGAATGTCAGATATCACCAGCCTGGAGGTTGAGGCTCCTCCCCCCTTCCTCATTGCAGTGGGATGGGTGAGATGAACTGGTAGTGTGCCCTCTCTCCATGGTGGCCTTGGGCTTCCCCCTCAGGGACCCTTTGCTGCTCTGAAATCCCTCCTTTGACATTCTTTCTCTCTTCAGATGACTCTTCATCTCTGGGTACCATTGATTAGCTTCTCTGGGGCTGCAGAAGCCAATAGCTCCCCAAGGCTCCCTACTGTACCTCAGGGCTCAAAATGCCTGCAGGCTTTTAAAAGGTCTGTGGCTGGGGCTGCCATAGAGGTGGCTCAGCCCTGGGACAGGAGAGGCTCCTGGCCTCGGGGCCCTGGGGCTGAGCTCAGGCTGGTCCCCTAGTGGCAGGGCTGACTGGGAGCAAATTTGTACATGTGCATCCTTACTATGCAGTAAACTATGCTACTTCACAGTGAAGCATCTTGTGAAGCATCTTGATGTATCCACTGATGCTTTACTGCACAGTAGATTTGGGATAGACACACCCACTGGGTGCAACAGTTCAGGAAACACAGTGCTATGGATTTGGATAGGGGTCAGTTTTACTCAGTGTCTAAAGTCTTATCGTGATAGCGAGACTTGAAACAGTACTCCTCTTTAACACAGCAATAATATATTCCCCCTCTTGGTAACCAAGTAGGGTACAGTGTGTGGGTGACATTGTATTTCAACCCATCACTCAAGGGGCTACAAAGGTCCCAGTCTAAGCCTCCAAGCAGCTAGAAAATGCCCAGTATCAGTGGTTATCAACCTCATTAAACCCAAGACACCCCTTTGAAAATGCCAGCTCTTTGTTTTCAATCATATTTTGACAGCAAAAAATAAAACAATTCTTTTGTGGTAAAGAACTCAGAAAGATGACAATAGGTCAGAATGTTTTTTGGCACAATGGATTCCTATTTGAACTCTCTGAGGAGTTTATCTTGTGACTCATGTGTAGGTATTTGCTACACATCCTTAGTTGTTTATTTTATTATTATTTGTCCCATCCTTAATTATTTTGCAGCACCCTTAAAAGTCTCATGGCACCCTGATTAAAAATCACTGGCTTAGTATACTATCCTTCAGGTCCCAGATGTCAGGGAAGTTGCAATCTGTGAAATCACAGATCATCACAAGGAAAACACAGAATGTACTGTCACCTGATGTACTGTGCATATCTGTGGGAAGTGACTACTAAAACCACAAAATGTTTCCTATTAGATGTTCTCATTGTATGTGAAGTCTTGGGGGACAAAGGTGTAATAAAGTTACACAGATTTGGGGAGTGCCAGAGACATGCATCTGAGCAGAGGATGGAGCTGTTTATTAAACATTTGTCCGGGTGCCTTTATTTGAGGCATCACAAATGAGTGGAAAGGGCATGTAAACAGCTAGTTATAATGGTATTGAATAAGGAAGATAAATGCTACAGAAACAAAAGTGTATTGAAATTTTACTGTTGTAATGAAAGGAAGAATAGTTTAATAGTTAAGACCTGGCTTCAAGTTCCTGCTCTATTAGAGATTACCTATGTGATTGGAGGAAAATCAGTATGATTTACTTGCTTAAATATCTTTCAGGATCTTGGCCTCAATTCTCCATCAGTACAATAGGGACAATAATACTTCCCTGCCTTACAAGGTACATAGAAGAATTAATCAATTAAGACCTACTATACTGCTATAAAGGGTGTGCTATAATTACCCAGCATTTCTCATTAAAATATGTAGACTTTTTTGTTTTATATTTAGATAGACTCATGGTCCTACACTTTTCCAGAGTTTGGTAGCATTTGGTCTGGGGTTTGAACTTTGTCCCATCCTTAATTATAAAGATTTGATGATGATTTCATTGTTGATGAGAAGCTATGGGTACAAACTCTGTTGATTTGTGGGATAACATCTTGAGCTACAGCATACTATATTTGGCTCCAGCCCCCCTCCCTGCATTTACTTTATGTAGCATGAAATAAAAATGGTTTTATAGGTGTTACAGAAGTCCATGACACTGCTTATCCAATTATCTGTAATGGTATTTAGATTTATTCAACCTGAGTAGCTGCTTTCAGACCTGCACAAATGAGAGAATAAGAGGAAATAAATTAAAATTAAGCCAAAGAAAAATGAAATAGCAAACAACTCAGCCTTGGGCCCCAAGAAAAGGTTTATTTCATATAATCATAGGAATAGAGAGCTGCCTACAAGGCAGGTACAGCAACAGGAAAAAATGAGGGTCATACAAGATGCAACAAAATATAAAGTTGCCAGGCCTAGAGGGAAATGAAGCATTAATGTTTCAAAACGGGTCTCTCTGTGGAAAGCCATAGGGCTTTCAGCTCATCTCTTCCTGGCCCCTCTCAAATTGTTTGGGTTGGTAGAATGAGAGCCCATAATTAAACCTTCTGGAAATTTTAATCCTCCTTAAAGAGATCTACCTTTAAGAAAAGGGAAAAGAAGGGTACTCAGAATAAGGAAACATTAATGCTAGGTTTTATATGAATGAGAAAAATGGAATTTTCCTTGAAAGGTAGGGAGACCAGGATCCTTTAATGCTTCTATTAACTTGTGATAAAACCCTGTTCTCCCAGGTAACAGGAAGTTGACAGACTCTCTGCATATAGCTTTCTTCTCTTCTGCCAGCGCTAGATTGGATGAAAGCCCAACGGTGCATTCTGTTAAGGAGCTTATTCATACAATTAAGTTTAATTGTCAGCAGTTTTGATGCTTCAAACCAAACCAAAACCTGGCTCCATTTCTGAGGCTTAGATACACCTGCGGCCTAAGAAATTTTTGATAGGTTTTAAAATTAGAATCATGTGCTGTTAAAATATCAGTAACTTGTAAGGACAAATTTTGCAGAAGTGTAGGACTTTTTCCCCTTAGATCTAGGAAACCAGTTGTCAGTCCCTGTCTGTAGCCTGTTAAGACTGTGGAGACCTTCTTAGATATTTTTGCTCAGGAAATGCACTTTATTCAGTCTTCCCGGTTCCCAGTGGTTGAGTGCTTCCTTCACAATCTACCGGAAGCCAAATATTTTCATTTACCGATCATGGACTACTGGCTTCAGACAAACATAGAAACTGGAAAGGATTGCCAAAGTACCTGAAGCCATTCTCCTGCAATCCCAGACTACCTAAATCTAAAAGATCCCATAAGAACATTCATTCTGACCTTCTCTGCACTCCACAGGCCAAAAATCACTCCTGACACTTCGTAACAAACTAGGACCTCTTGTTTTAACAGCTAAAATGTGCCCCATGGAGTGAATGGAAGAGACAACCCATCTATAACCTCCTGCAACAGCAGAAATGTGTGAGGAAAATATCTCCAGATGATTCTAGAAAGTGTACCCTATGCTACCATAGAAGTTAAACCCCAAAGGTCTTTACCTTCCTGAATTACAAAATATTTGCCATAGACTTAATTTTGTTGGTCCTGAAATTGAAATGAGATCAGCTCCTGATCACTCAATTCAAGATTATTGTCCACAACCAGCACTTCTATGGGGTTCTTGTTGCTTAGTTAAACTATGTCTAAAATGGTATCAGCTCTTGCTTGTTCAGTGAGCATTTGGTAGAAAAATCTGTTGGCTGTCTCATCCAAAAAATTCTGGACCTTACCTTTATTAGTACCGTTTGCTTTCCAATCTGTAACCAGGAAGTTCAATGCTCCCATGATGAGACAACTGTCAATATTATTTGTTTTTCACAAAATCTTATAGAGATGTCTAACCATATCCAGGTCTTATCATAGGGATCCCTAAAAAATTCCCAACACTGTACCTATGAGGCCTTTTTAAAATTACCCCTCCTTATAAAGATTTTCATTCAAATAGATACTGTATTATCCATACTGTGTTTTTTTCTAATCTCTTTACAGAAAACCACTTCATTGATATACATTCCCTTTTCCCCTTTATTGCTATCTTTCCTAAATAGCTTAAACACTTCAGTACCTCTATTCCTATCATAACTTCTGTTCCACCATATTTCAGTTATTCCTATGAAGTCCAATGTCATAGTTTCATAGTTTCATAGTTGGTAGGGTTGGAAGGGACCTAAGCAGAACATCTAGTCTGACCCCCTGCCATGGGCAGGAAAGGATGCTGGGGTCAAATGTCCCCACATGGGTGGCCCATGTAATGCTCATCCCACACCGAGTTCAAATTTCTTATTTTTTTTTTGTCCAGGCTCTGTGCATTGTTATACAAACGTGAAAATTGTTTCTGTCTGACTATAGCTGGGTTGGGTTCCCAGCTACAGTAAGTACTGACTGAAATACCTGCTTGATTTCTATTGTTATCAGTGTCAATCCTATCCTTTTCCTTTCTACTCTTTGGGGTTTCTTTTTACTTTATTCTAACCTCATTAACATAATGTTTCACCCAGAAAAAAAATGTGTATTTTTTTCTGAAATGCAGATAATGAGTCTTTTCTAGCTATCTACCCCAATCTTTTAGTTTAAAGTTCCTCATAAATTTCAGAAAGAATGCAGAAACACACACCCCATATTATGCATGTATATAAACACAATCAACTGAAATATATTTAATATTGCAAAAATTATCAGCTTGTTACATAAAGGAACTTTAAACAACCCCAATTTCCTCATTTTTTGCACTAGTTAGCTTAGACCAAAATTATAGTATTTGGAGGGAAAGGTATACATGTGTATTATATATTATCTATATAATATATAGATAATTATATATACACATGTGCAGGAAGAGACATGGTGTGATATGATATCACATTGCCATTGATATGCATTTGGGATGACTGCATTACTCAAGCATTTTCTCCTTTATTAATTTAACAGCCAAAGTGAGGATCTTTTGAAAGGTGTATTGCTTCCTCTGACACATGTAGTTCTCACATTGAACACTTGAGAATTTCCATACAATGTCTCTGGTTCATCCTAAAAAGGTATCGAAACAATTCAGTATTTGCTGCAGTTTTGATGCCAATTTTTTTCTAAGAGTTCTAGTGCTAGTAGAAACTGCCTGACTGACAGCATTCATAACTTAAATCCTCTGTGTACAGGAAGACGAAGATACTCATGCAGGAGAGCTAGTAGGAGGGGCCAGAAGGAGATCTTTGGTAAGGGAAAGGCGGAAGCACCACACCAAAAAATAAAAAATGGTGTGGATGCAGAGTGCTGCTAGGGCCCTTGCCTGAGAGGGTGCTGCCTACCCAGGGCTTCTCTGAGGCCTTCACCCAGATGGAGCCCACAGGGGAGCTAGCGTCACTCTGCCCCCTGGCCCTCAGAGGATGCCTGGCAGGGTCGGGGGGGGCAGAGAATGGGGATCCCCATACCTGTCCTGCAGGTGACCATCTTAGGGCCCTGGAGGGGCAGGTAAGGGAGCTCCAGGAGGAGGATAGCAGGCCGAGGGGGATCAGAGAAGCAGAGGATGAAATTGACAGGTATTTCATTTCCCTGAAGGACCATGGACCAAAGGAAGAAGAGCCCCAGGAAATGCCCTCCACAGCGGAATGGCAGAAGCTTCCCTCCAGAGCCAGGGCTGCTCGCAGTGGTGCAGTACCAGTTCCCCCAGTCCAGCTGGGGAACAGGTATGAGGCTCTGGTGACATTGGAGGAAGAGGAAGGAGAGGAGGAAACTTCTGGAGAGGAAGTCACTCCACACACAGAACAGGATGAAGGAGGCAAATGGACTGGAAGAAGAGATGCCAGGTGCTCACCATAGGCAACTCCATCCTGAGAGGTACAGAGGGTCCCGTTTGTTGCCAGGATCCCATGTCACTTGAGATCTACTGTCTGCCTGCAGTGAAGATTCAGAATGTGGTGGAGATGATCCCGGCCATTATCCGGCCCACCAATTACTACTCCATGGTCCTAATCCATGTGGACACTAATGATGCGGCCAGGAGCAGCCCTGATTGCCTGATGAAGGACTAATTAGCTCTGGGGAGCAAGCTGAAGGAAACAGGGACACAGATGGTCTTCTCATTTGTCCTTCCAGTGAGTGGATGTGGACAATGCCGTGAGACCTGCATCAGGGAGGTCAATGTGCAGCTTTGGAAATGGTGTCTCAAGGTGCGCTTCGGCTTTTTGGACCATGACCCATACTTCAGGGCAAGAGACATTTTTGGGTGGGATGGGCTTCAGCTCTCCCCCAAAGGTAAGCATGTGTTCTTCTAACACAAGGTAAGCATGTGTCATCTAAGAGAAGTAAAGGGCACATGAAATACCCAGGTAAGTGACTGGGGCTCAGATAGTCCTGGGATTAGGGAGACTGTGCATACACCTCCAGGAGGACTTAAATGCCTCTACACTAATGCTCATAGTATGGGGAACAAGCAGTAGGAACTGGCCTTCCTGCTAGCTAACCTAAACCCAGACATAGTGGGACTTACTGAAACTTGGTGGGACCCTATGCATGACTGGGCGGTAAACATCAAGAGCTAAGGGCTGTACAGGAGGGATAGAACAGGGAAGAAAGGTGGGGGTGTGGTGTTCTATGTCAAAGAGCAATACACATCCTCAACAAACAGCACGGGGTCAGAGGAGGGGCAGACTGAAATGCTCTGGGTCTGAATACAAAGGGGTTGGGAGGAAAGGGACTTAACAGTCGGGTTTTACTACAGGCTACTCAACCAGGGGGAAGAGCTGGACTGGGAATTCTCAGGTCAGCTTGCAGAAGCAGTTAAGTCAAGCGATGCCAGTCATCATGGGTGACCTAAACTATCTGAACATCTGCTGGGAAGAGCAGTCAGACAGGTCTGACCACTCACATAAGTTTCTAGCTGAGTTACAGGACCTGCTTCTAAACTAGGAGGTGCACAGTCCCACCAGGGGAAATGCCTTATTGGACCTGGCCCTGGCCACGGGAGGTGACCTGGTGGGTTCTTGACCACCTGGGTGAAGCAGTCATTGCCTACTGGAATTCACTATCCAGCACAGGGTGTCCAAGGCCTGCAGCAAGGCAACAGCCCTAGATTTTAGGAGAGCAGATTTCAATGAGGTAAGGAGACTAGTTGGGAAGGCACTGAGGTCCCAGAGGGGAGGGGAGGCGGGAGTCCAAGAAGAGTGGTCGTTCCTTAAAGAAACAATCCTCCAAGCCCAAAGGGCGACAATCCCAAGGTGGATCAAAGGGGGCAAGAGTGCTCAAAAGCCCCCATGGCTCACCAAAAGCATCCAGGAATGTCTCAAAGCTAAAAAGGAGGTGTACACCCAATGGAAAGGAGGAGCCATCACCAAGGATGACTATACCTCCATTGCTCAAGACTGTAAGGGGGCTGTTAGGAAGTCTAAGGCAGAGATGGAACTGGGACTAGTGACCTGGATCAAGGATGACAGAAAGTCCTTTTTTAAATATCTATGGGGTAAAAAGAAGGTACCAGCTAATGCAGGGCCTCTGCAAGACATGCTAGGAAATCTGGTGATTACACCAGATGACAAAGCTAACCTCTTTAACAATTTCTTTACCTCCATTTTTTTTGAGCAGGGACTGGGGCATGCCCCCCACTAGGATCCCCAATGGACTGGAGGGGGGAAGTGCTGCCAGGCCCAGGGTCAGTGAGGACCTAATCAGGGAGTTCTGGTGGGACTAGGCGTGTTTATATCAGCAGGTCCTGATGATCTCCACCCCAGAGTGCTGAGGGATTTAGCAGAAGTCATTGCAGGACTCCTGGCACAGCTTTATGGTGCTCTAGTGAGGTGCACCTGAAGAACCCCTGGCACACACTCACAGTGCTCTGGTGAGGTGCCAGAGGACTGGAAAAGGGCCAGTGTGGTTCCCATTTTCAAACAAGGGAGGAAGGGGGACCCAGGAAACTACAGACCCGTTAGTCTTACCTTGGTCCTAGGGAGGCTTTTTGAGAAAATAATCCAGGAGCACATCTGCAAGGGACCAGCAGGGGGGATCATGCTTAGGGGCAACCAACATGGATTCATTTGAGGCAGGTCCTGTCAGACTAACCTGGTGGCCTTCCACAATCAGGTCACATAATCCTTGGATGCAGGTGTCGCAGTGGATGTAGTCTTTCTGGACTTAAGAAGGCCTTTGAAGCTGTATCTCACCCCATTCTCATTTAGACATTAGGCGACTGTGGTGTTGATGCCTACACAGTCAGATGGGTCACAAATTGGTTGGAAGGCCACACCCAGAGAGTGGTGGTACATGGGTCTTTTTTGGCCTGGAGGGAAGTGGGCAGTGGGGTCTCCCAGGGCTCAATCCTTGGGCATGCACTGTTCAAAATCTTCACCAGTGACTTGGGTGAGGGGGCGAAAAGCACCTTGTTCAAATTTGTGGAATACACTAAGATGTGGGGAGAAGTAGGCATGCTGGAGGAGAGGGATAGGCTACAACTAGATCTGGACAGGTTACAAAGGTGGGTGGATGAGAACAGGATGGGTTTCAATACTGACAAGTGCAAAGTATTGCACCTGGGGAAGAAGAACCAGCAGGATACCTACAGGCTGGGGAACTCCCTTCTCATCAGCACAGAGGCAGAAGAGGATCTTGGAATCATTATTTATTCCAAAATGAACATGAGGCGACATGGTAAGGAAGGCTAACCACACCTTGTCATGCATCCACAGATGCATCACAAGCAGTTCCAAGGAGATGATCCTCCCTCTCTATGTGACACTGGTCAGGCTGTAGTTGGAGTACTGCATCCAGTTCTGGATGCTGCACTTCAGTAGGGATGTGGACAACATTGAGGGTCCAGAGGAGGGTCACTCGCATGATCAGTGGGCAGCAAGGCAGATCCTATGAGTGGAGACTACAGGACCTGAACCTGCTCAGCCTCCACAAGAGAAGGCTGAGGGAGGATCTGGTGGCCACCTACAAACTGGCCAAGGGGGACCAGCAGGCATTGGGAGAGTCCCTGTTCCCCCGAGCCCTACTGGGAGTAACAAGGAATAATGGCCATAAGTTGATTGAGAGTAGATTCAGGCTTGATATTAGGAGGTACTACTTCATAGTCAGGGCATCTAGGATCTCTTGGAACCAACTTTCAAGGGAAGTGGTTCTCACCACTTGCCTTATGGGGGTCTTCAAAAGGAGGCTGGATAATCACCTAGCCAGGGTCATTTGACCCCAGCATTCTTTTCTTCCCAGGGCAGGGGTCAGACTTGATGATCTACTTAGGCCCCTTCCACTCCTACCAACTATGAGACAGCATGGACAGTAGCAGTTCCTGCTTCTGCCACCATTGCTGCACACAAATAGCACTACTTCAAAGTGTTTCACCTCTGCCTTAATGATGATATATCTATTAGGGAAAGACTTTATTCTGCATGTTTGTTTATTTGCTTGTGACTCAGGCTGGGTATTTTGGGGCACAGAGGGAACAGACAATCTGGGTTCAAATCTCCTTTCTGCCTGATTAGGAGGGCAAGATGGACTCCAGGCATGCACCCAAACCACTAGGCTGTAAAGTCATCTTCTCTGGAAAAATGACTATTTATACCAGGTGTGCAGCTTGAACAGGAGTGGCTGGGAGACTCTCCATGGGGGCAGGAGAGCTTCAAATCAGGAAGAGAAGGTGTCTGAATCTGGATCTCTCCCATTTTGTAAATATCCTAACCACTAAACTGAAGGGTACAATGGAGGCATCACAAGTGCTGCCTTGTTCTGTATTTTGTAAACAACTCCTAGGTCACATTGTGTATCTCCCCATTTCTAAATTTCCCCTGGTTTTTATTAAAAATACTAGAACTCAAAAGAAACTGTACATTCAGCCCAAAACAGGATCTTTTCATTTGATGAAAATTAAAAAAAAATGTTGGTTTCTAGGTGATCAAAAAACCCAAGTTCACGTGGACCTCATTATGATGACTTGGCTTACAAACTGTTGACAATCTGTTCACAACCTATACCACTGATGTCAATGGAAATGTACATTGAGCAAGAGGCTCACAATTTTACCATCAGTCACCCATCCAAGGAATTAAAGCATAGTTCTGTGATGGGGGCACCCCTTACAGGAGGTTGGACTGAGAATGATAACCTTATGATACAGTACAAAAAATACTCTTGCATTTAAGTGTTGTTGGTAACAAATGTCAGTGTATTCAGTTCCCTTTTAGAACCAAAATGGCAAGAAAAATGAAATTTAATGAGAACTTTACCTGCCCATTACTATAAGGCTGGCTCATTAGGTAAAGCAATAAAACATCAAGCAGAAATAATTATAATAATTATGGGATGTTTGAGATCTCTCTTCATTTGGCTGTTTAAGTAACATAAACTAATTCCTTTTTTCAAGGTTCACTCGTAGTAGCAGTGAAGGCCTAAACAGCGATGCTTTTTAGCTACCTATTTTTTTCAGTCCTACATTACTGGGCTCAGCCATACAAAGATAGCCATTAAAAAGTCAGTAATTACCAACTGTTACTACAGCAGGATATCCAAGAGTCTGCATAAAATACCACGTGAATTTTTTCATGTATCATTATTCTAGGATGATCACAGAAAGAAGTTAGCAAAGGATAATACTACTGCATTTTCTAAACTATGTTGTGGTAAGATGACAGATGGAAAGAGTTTATTTTCAGACGGCAAACAGTGTTAGATGAATCGGTAGGTTGCTGAAATGATTAGGAACCCAAAGAGGAAGGAAGCAAGGCCCCCAAATCCATGAAAACCTAGACGCCTAATACGCCCAAGACTGTTCATTCTTCCTCTCTCTTTCTTCCCATGTGGTGTGTATTCCCAAATTAATCCCAGAATTTTTGCTGCACTTCAAAGAAATGCTGTCTAAGCAGATCCAAATTCAACTAGTTATGTAGAACTTTATTAAAAGTATGTGGGCATGAGTGTTGTCTTAGAGAAGTTTAGGAACTGTAGCAAATCTAAGATCTGAATATGTGAAAGCTAGTCAAGGTGTGCTGATGATCCTCCCATGCTGGTATACTTCTTTACTTAATTATAAAATTGTGTTTTTCATCATGCCTGTTGGAAAAATGTAGGTTCTCTTAAGAGGATTTAATAAATATGCATGTGCAGTAGTAGACCTTGTACATGGGTTTTCAACCTTTTAAAATCAGTGTACCTCCAGCAGCTGGATGTGGAACTTATGGAGGGGTGGCAGGTAGCCGGATGCAGAGCGGTGGCAGCGTGGTGTGGTGGATGGCAGCAATGACCACATGTGAGCTTCTCCCACCTCACGTCTAGCTGACCAGGTGGTGCCTGTGTGGCTCGCAGAGGGGTGCTGCTCCCCTCACCTCCCTCTACTCCCCTGGCCCTCCTCGTGGGAGGCAGTGACATGGGGTGGTGGATGGCAGTGCTCCATCTCCGCCTGCCTGTGTGTACCTCCTAGGCCCTTCCCGTGTACCCCCGGGGGTATGCATACCCCTGATTGACACCCCCTGGCCTAGTATATGCTTCTGTACATGAGATGAAATTGTGTGCTACATGGAAGTCTTCATGGAAACTTTGAATAGAAAAGTGCCATGAAAACAGACAGGGATATTTGGGATTATCTATGGGACAACAGGACCCATTTAAAAGGCAAGTGATGGTGATAAATTTTTCTGCAGTGATGGTAAGATCACACTTATAGTGAAAGCATTATTGCTTGTCCAGACTGATGATGTCATAAACTAGGTACTATTCAAAGAAGAGCAGCTGAAACAACTGGATGAAACGAGTGGTTTCTGTAAAAACTTGAAGTAAGTAAATTGAATCTGTTTAAATAACGATGAATACCTGAATACAGATTAAATTTGTACATAAATTCTATTGTTTACATTTAGACTATTCATGTACTTGAAGATAGGCATGAATGTAAGTATCTACAGGCCAGGGTTTAGGGTAAATTTTATTAGTGTTTGGAGAATACCTGAGCAAAATGAAAACAGACTGTTTTCCTGGCCCCTTGCCCCTGGAAGTAAGTGGGGCTTGGGGATTGTGGGGCAGGGCTGAGGGGACAAATTGTCTGGGGTCTGAGGGAGCAGGGGCTGCAACAGGCACTGCCAGACCCAGGCAGCATACTGCAGCACCTCTCTTTCCCCCACCTCAAGCCACTCCCAGGAGCAGAGCTGGGGAGTGAGGGTAGGGATGCCCCTCTGAGGGCCACACATGTGCTGGCCAGTCGGGGTGGGTTTGTACATGGTGGATGCCACTGCACTGCCACCACCATGCCCCACACTGCCTTCCCATGGCCAGCGGCATGGCTTTGTGGGCAAGCAGCATAGCAGCAGCAGTGCAGTGGTGCCCTCTGTGTGCAGGCCGCATATGTGCTGCCTTGCCAACTGGCTGGTGGGGAGGGGAGGAGGTGGCTCACATGCAGCAGCCATCAGTGCACCACCGCTACCACCCTGTGGCTGGCCACTTAGTTCCATGGTCTACACATGGTGTCTGCCACCACACTGCCACTGCTGTGCCCCACAACGCTTGCCCACAAATCCGTGCAGCTGGCCACAGGAAGGCAACGCAGGGCACAGTGGCAAAGTAAACCCCTCCAGCCGGTCGGCGTGCATGTGGACTGCAGAGGGGCACCCCTGCCTTCACCTGCCAGCCTTACTCCTGAGCAGATACATTCCTGCCCCCTGCTTGATCTGCCCCCCCAGCACCTTCCCTTTCCCCGCATCCTGCCCTGTCCCTTCCCTCCACACACACCTATCTGCTGGAGTTAGTGTCCATGCCTACGCATGCACGTATGTCTGCATGTCTGTGCCTGTATGTGTATGGCTGGGGAGTTGTTGTGGGGGAGCGAGGGGCACCAGGAGGGCTGAGGAGTCTGTGGGGGTGGGGTGAGGGGCACCAGCAGTGCTGGGGAGGGGGCTGTAGGTGGTCTTTAATTTTAATCATGAAGTTTGGGTTTTAAAGCAGAGAATCTGCACGTTTTAATCAGAGAATTTGCTATTTTTAATCAGAGAAAACCAGGATCCCTGAGTATAACTGTAGCTGTACTCTGGTCTCTTTCTCTCTGACAGCTGCACACTTTACAATCTGTGCTGGCCTTGCTTTTTACAAACCAAAAACATTCTCCGTCTCTCTACCTCACAGCCTGTCAGTTCTCACAACAGACACCCAATCTAGCAAGCTCTGATCTAGGATCAAGAAAGCCCCCTTCTTCTCCCCACCCTCCCAAAAGATCATGAGTTCTCTCTCTCAGGAAAGTCCTCTTGTCTTCAAAGACAACACTAATATCATGCATCTGCAGCTGGCACCTGCCCCACTCACCCCAAGCTCCGCTCCAGCCATGCTGTCTGCAGGGAAGGGGAAGCCAGGCTCTGCACTCTGCTCTGCAGCCAGTGCCTCCCACAGGTGGCAGCCAAGACTCGGGAGCTGGTGTTATGGACTTGGGTCCCTGGCCCCATAGTCTTGGCAGCTGGGGCCCTCTCTGGCAGGACTGGGGTGGGTAAGGGGGGCTCTGGATGGGTAGTGAAGAACCTGGACCTGTGTCCTGGTGAGCTGAGTTGGCACAGGAAGCTCTGATTTTCCATGACAAAAACCCAAAATCACATACCAAAATTTATGGGTACTTTGAATTAATTTTATTATGGTGATTAAGGCACTGGTAGGCTTCCAAATTGCTTTAAAATTGTAAATTTATCAATTAAGCATTGTGTTCAATTGATAGCATATATTGTGGTGTTTCATTTTAATCATGTGTTTTGGTGTTTTTAATCAGAGAAAGCCAGAATCCCTGCTAATGATTCACTTACTTACTTTATTCCAAAGAGAGAATTCTGCTTGCCTGTATTCTGAGAGACTGGTTCAGGTGGTCTTTTATTTGATTTTTGTAAACACTTGCATTATACTGAATCCTGGTGGTTTTGTGCATATGTCAAACTAACAGTTCTGCCACTATTTCCTTGAATGACTGTGTTTATTGAATCCTCCATGGGATTAGCACATAGAGGAAGAGATAACAAAAAGATCCATCTCCTACAGGTAGGAGAATAGACACATTAAAAATGAGTCTAGCATTCCCGCAAAAAGTATTAACTCTGGCGGAATTTATCCCTGCTCCAGACCTAATGAAAAAGGAATTAGAAAGCATCAATGAGAAACCAAATTAAAGCAACAAGCTAGAGTTAATGTACAAGCTCAGTTGCCCTATTTTTAATGCCCTTTTTTCGTTTTCAATTTCAAATGCACATAATTAATTATTGCATTTAATCTGTGTTCTCCCTTCAGTCTGTAGCGAGTAGACCAGCATTTAATGGTGCCAGAGCTCATGCTAGGAGGCAGCAAAAAATATGTGTGTGTTGCTGTCACACAATCTTTAGGCACCCTTGCCTTAACAAGGCTACTAATTAAGATGTAATTGGAAAGAAATTAATTGCTATAAGTCTATAATTAGCATTGCCATTGATTAGGCATAGTCAAAATCACTGTCTATACATGAGATATTGATTGCCACTCTTTTCTTTGTAAATGTAATTGTAATTATAGCTTTTTATTGCCTGTGCACTGCTAGATCTTTTATTGCTGTAAATTTTCAATTGAAGCAGGATATTAAATCCTTGTGCAAATTTTAACATGCCTGAAATAAGAGGTGTGACACTGTCACTTCCATTTCTTGCTATGCAGGTTTTAAATAGAATACTATGGAATATTGCACTGTTTTATTGATCAGATCATAGTTGCTGTGTCATAATCCTCAAGTCATATTCACATGAGTATAACATGTTCCATGTTGGAAGCAAATTATTCAAGAAGCTTTTCAGAAATGAGCTTGGTCCAAAAGAGATTTTTATGCAGGCTCAACAGGTAATTGCAGGAGAAATACAACTTCTTAGATACAGTTGCCCATTTGACTAATGTTGGCACAATGGTGTCCTTATACAGAACGATACCTCTATGCTACTACTGTGCCAAAACACGTCCAGTGCATAATTTTGGTTGTGCAAGGAGGTGCACGTGCCTACAGTGCAGTTGCAGTTTGACAGTTCATTTGAAAAGCCGAGCCTATATGGCTGCTTTTAGGCTTACCTGTAACATCAGAAAAAATGAAGAACTAAGGCAGGATGACTCAACCTGGTTAAGAAAATACCTAATATATACACAAGTTAGGGTATTTCATAGTTAATTAAAACAACTTCTTTTTACTCCTTTTCCTTTTACCAGTCTCTGTATTATAAGTTTTCATCTATCCTTTTCTGTTTAGCACACAATAATTTTTGCCCACTTATTACCTCACCTCCTTTAGAATTTCAGTATGATACAATAAGAACATTTGGGAACTGGATGGCTCAGTGGGTTGGCAATGGGCAATAGAGCTTTTCAAGGTGTAACGTGATTTGCCCAAGGTTACAGCAAGTCACTGGATAGAGCTGGGAATAAAATTAAAGGTCCCCATTCACCCTCTGCAGCATGTACAGTAGCAGGAGTTTCTCAACTGCTGCAGTAGGAGGATGAGTCTTGTAAAGCAAGAGACTGGGATCCAGAACCTTTTTAGCAGTTACCATGTGAAGGAGGCCGATTGTGAACTTTCTTGTCCCTGTGGAATCAACTGTCCATGTCAAAGCAAAGCACAATGGCAGAAGTAGGGTGAGAAACTGCACAGGTCCTCAGTGCCATATTTTGTGATACTGAATTCAGTCTCCAAATATGCTACTTCACTGCCTAATGCCCTTCATTAAAGACTGAAAGGAAAAGACTGTAAATATTTACTTCTATAAGGATGTTGCAAATGCTGAAACATTGAACAGCCACTTAGTTAATCAAACTGGTCCGTGGTAGCAGTTTCTTCTTTCCCAGCATAGGACAATCATAGCATTAATCCAAGATGGACTGAACTGTGAATACAAACAAGAACGAATGGAGGTTGTTTGGGGAGGGTTTCCAAAGCTGTTTCTTCACCCTCAACAGCAAATTTAGAACAAAGTTTGAACTTAACGCATTCAGCTCTATGAGTTGCTATGGTTGCAGCAGAGACGTTCTAAATGTGGTAGATTATATAATCATCTAGAATGACTATTTATAAGAAAAATTTAATTTAAACAAAAAAGAGAGGAAATCTGTTGTACAATACTTGACTTTGTCACTCTCCGTTTCTGCATAGCAAAGCTACTGAAACACTGATGGTGTTAAAATAACAGCACTACCACATCCGCTCTCCAGACCATATTTATAACACATCCCAAATCTTTATTAAAAAAAGGCAACTGATCAGATGCATGGAGACAAGACAGAAGTGCAATATATTTTTAATTGCTGCCAATGTTATGTTACCTGGATCAGCAGTGCCCTCACCTTTATGAAAC
>JAGPOW010000797.1:21033453-21050444 GCA_030014935.1 Caiman crocodilus | reverse complement strand
GTGCAAGCTCTTCTATAGCTTTTTGAACCGTCCTATAGATGTTTAAATGTCTCATTCTTTGTATAGGTCATCTTATGAAATTCTACAGTGCATAAGAAAGTTACGTATTTAAATTTACAGTGTAATGCAATTTATGGCTGATGAGTTCCAGGTAGCAGATGGAGGTATCTATGGATGACCACTTCATTACTTCTATTGAATTTCATTGGGTAGCCTCAGAAAACATATCTAACAACTAATATTCTGTTAGTATTTTCTGTTAATATTTTCTAAGGCTCTGCACTGTGCTTCCAAGAGGCACAGTACAGGGTTAGGGTGTGGAGCTAAACATCTCCCTTTTATCTACTCATTTCCTTACTGCCTTACTGTGAGCTATCCTAAGGCCTTTCCTGGGTTGCCTGAAGGCACACAGGCTAGAGCAATATGCACTATGGCTGTGCTCCAACTAAACCCCCTCCTCTTATGTTAATGCTTGGGGGAAGCATAGGACTCCACAGGAGCCCACTGCAGTGCCTGCATTGGGAGACTTCTCTGCCCCTGAAAACCCCTGCTGTGAGATAAGGATTAGGTGGGGCAAGAATGCCACCCTACAGGTTTTTATTGGTTATTTTTATAGTATCCTTTTGCTTATTTCCTAACTGAAGTTCAACAGAGCTTTTCCCATAAAGCTGGGAAACTATTAGCCAGTTCCCTGTCAGAGAACAATAAAGTTTTAACTCTCAGCAATGAAGACTAAATAGATTTTCCCCCAAGTGTAATGAGGCTCTTTTCCCTGTAGCTTGTTCCCTCACAAGGCCTTGCCATGAAGTAAAGAAGCCAAAACAAATTGCTTTCATGCTTTTACAGTATATAACTAGTGTTCCCATGAGAACTCCTTAATGCCCATGGATAGGAGGGTGGGGAATACTATTTCCCTATTAAGTATTAGCACAGAGTTTGGGGACTTTTTGCCCAGTGGCAGCAAGCACTTGGAGTAACCAAACAAAACTGACATTGGATCGTGGCATCGATCAATGGAACCATTAGTTTGAACAGTGGGTGTTTCTCCCCCCTGCCTTCCAGTTTCTGTGATGATAAACCTTCAGCAGTGCTACGGTTCTGCACTAAGTGACAAAGAGAAATGAGCTGCGTAACTGCGGGTAGCAAGGACAGAAGAAAATGTCTATTGCAGGCACAAAAACTATATTAAAACTGTTAAGGTTGCGCAAGGAAATTCACTTATAGAAGAGATATACACATCACAATACCTCTACCCAACAGGCCGTGGAAGAGAGAGAGCACCTTATTTCATCCTTTACTGAATTTGCAGGCTTTTATTGCCTCATATCACATCCTGGATGCTCTGAGATTGAAGTGTGAGTGTGAATTTTTTTATCAGAGTTAAGCTCAAGCACAGGTTTTTGACCCTTAGTTTTAGAATGGAAATCAAATCAGTGCTAGGGCTCGAGTTAAGACTCAGTAGCCCCAAGTTCCTCAGGTGACATTTCTAATACCTTCTACTGCTTCTCGAAAATAGGCTGGCCCCTGATGTTTTGCATGGTGGGAAGTCTATCAGATTAAAGGTAGGTTTGATCTGGAATTGCAAATGGCCATGACAAAAATCCCTGAGGAGAATTAATATAGCCAATCCTGGCTGCATAGAAAAGCTGGCAGGCAGTGGGGAGGGAAGGAGATAAAAATTAAGATGGATGCTATGACGATTGTGGCTTTCCTTCCTCCCTGCATTGATCAGTAAGAAAATGATTTAAGCTTTTGTGTCAGTTCAGAAACAATTGCAGCTGCCTGTGTTTAGTTCAGGGACTCCTGAAGAGTCCAGTGATGAGTGCCCAGGTGAAGGGAATTCACTGAACCCCAGAAGGTGTAAGAAGTGACCACTGGGCTGCCATTCCCTGAAGCTGTGGCTAGTTTAAGATCATTTCCATAAACATGCAGGGGAGCTTGAGTAAAGGAAACTCCATAAATAATTTAAAGGACTCTGAAATGTTGGTGGATTCCAGGTAACAACTTTGTTGGGACAACCCTCCTTGATCTCCAAATCCTTGCACTTGGGCATTGATTGCTTTCCCTGACACTCTCTGAAAGTGTCCTACAATTTTTCCTGCATCAGTTGAAGTTCTTCTTAAGGGAACATGAAGGGGGAGTTTATACTTAGACTTCCACAGCAATCAGGACAGATACTATTCCAATTTTCTAAGATAAAAGTCTTTCCATTGCAGATATACTTTGTGTCTGCCCAAAGCAAGTTTCTATGGCTGTTATAAATCCCCTGAAATAGGGATAATGCAGCCACAGCTACAGCTTTGTGCAGACTGTAATGTGTGGTGTTTCTTAAAGGTGACTGATGTTGTATTTTCCATAGTCAAAGCAAGCCACACAGTAACTGTTTGAAAGCAAGCATATATGCAACAACAAAAAGGTGAGTCTAAAAGAGCATAGTTGGCACGTCCACACATGCAGGCACGCACACTTGCAGCAGCTCAAATAGGAGAAGTGCAAATGTGTGCCAGGGGTTTTTGCTTAAGCACATGTGACTGGACATGCACTTTGGTGTGGGACAACTTGTGCTGCTTGGGGCAAAATGACCCTGCCCAGCTCCTCCCGGATCTGCAGCCAGGGGGTGCTAGAGCCACAGGTGCTGGCCCCAGCAATATACAAATGTGCCCCAGTAAGCAGCTTAGGGCTCCTTGCCCTCAGGAGCTTCTGGGGGAGGAACCTCTGGAAGGAAGTTGGCCACACCCCTTCCTGTCCCAGGGTGTTGCTATTGCAGTTGCTGCTTGATCTCAGGAGCTTCTAGGGGAAGTAGACCATGTACCTTCCTACCGTAGACTGTTGCTGCTGCTGCTGTTGCTAGCCTGCTCTCAGGAGCTTCTGGGGAAAGTTGACCATACTGATTTTCCTGCTTCAGGCTGCTACTGCTACTGCTGTTGCTAGTCCTCTCAGAAGCTTCTGGAAGGAAGCTGGCCATGCCCCTTCCTGCATCAGGCTGTTTCTGCTGCTGTTGCCACCCCCCCATGGGGACCTCCGCTGCACGGGGCTGCCCACCCCTCCTTGGGGAGGGGCACACTGCACTGCATCACACCCCAGCAATGCACCCCAGCTTTGAGGACCAGTGAATGTGGCCCGGGAGGTTCTGCTCGGTGTCCCCCTCCGGAGAACTTATTTTTACACTTTGAACCTTTTGACCCCCACATCACTCCTATCCTGTCTCTTCCTTAGTTGTCCTACAAAATAAAATAACATAAAATAAAATGAAATAAAATAAATTGTATCTTTCAACATTTGGCCCAACACAGTGCGGCTATTAATTAACTAGGTGGGCCTTAAGGCCCATGATCACTGAAAGATACAAATAAACTGGAGCTTCTGGGGGAGGAGCCTCTGGGAGGAAGTTGGCCATGCCCCTTCCTGTCCCAGGCTGTAGCTGCTGCTTTATCGCAGGAGCTTTTAGGGGAAGTAGACCATGCATCTTCCTACTGCAGGCTGTTGCTGCTGCTGCTGTTGCTAGCCTGCTCTTAGGAGCTTCTGGGGGAAGTTGGCCATGCCCCTTCCTGCTTCAGGCTGCTACTGCTACTGCTACTGCTGTTGCTATCCCTCTCAGGAGCTTCTGGAAGGAAGGTGGTCATGCCCCTTCCTGCATGAGGCTGCTGCTTCTACATCCCCTTTTCCCCCACACCTCAGCCTGTCCTTCACCCCTGATGCCTCCATTTTTATTTTCACTGACTGGCTTTCTTGCCTGCTTTGCATACCAGCCTCCGGCTTCTTTACTATTCCTTCCATCCAGGAACAGCACACACACACCAGGAACAGCACACACACACCAAGCACTGCAGGCACTTCCTCAGCCTGACAAAGGGTTTTCCTACCAAAAAGCTGGCATCCCAGGCAACTAAGTTGAGCTCACCTGTAACCTCACAACTCCACTGCAATCAGCAAGCCTCAAGCCTGTCAAAGATGTGACAGGTCTGGGCTTTCCCCAGCCAGGGCTGTGTGTGTACATGTGGTGGTTGGAGGTTATGGTGCCTCTTACTTATCTTTTACCAGGGAAATCCTCAGTCCTGGCATTTCCTGGGGCTGCTGCATTGCCAGCAGTCCCACCAGGCCTCCTGACCCTGGCAGAGTGCAGTTTTAGTGGTCATGCCCAGAACCTAAGGTCTACTTCTTCCCAATAGACCCAGCCCATACCTTCAAGTTCATCCTGGCACAGAAGCTCAGCAGGGACATGTTCTTCTCCAGCTGGCTGGTGATGCAGTGAGTGTCCCCCTCCAGCTCTGAGAGCAGGGCATTAAATGGTTTATAACAAATGAAAAAAGGAAATAGGTGTGGACAGAGTGAGGAAGGTGTCATTCACTACATCTGCACGTGGAGCTTGGGAAACCTGGAGCAGCAGCAGTTTCACCTTCAGGAACACCAGCTGCTCCACCAAACCAGGATCCAAGCATGAGTGGCAGGGTGTCACTACATCCCCAGCAATGCTGAACACCTTCTTGCTTGGAACACTGGTCAGTGGACAGGACAGGTGTCCGCAGGCTACTGTGGCCTGATCCAGCCACATCTGGCTACGGCTTGCCCCAAGGGGTCTCACAGAAGCGGCTCCATGTCCTCGGTGAGATAGGCAGCCACCAAGGCCTGAGCACTACCTGCCTGATGGTAGTGCTTCCTGTGTGCTTCCTACGCTTCCTGGTGCATCTGGACCCCACCATGGAAGCCATGCCCTTGGCATACATTGGCTGCGCCTGTGGTGGAGGAGGAGACTGGCTGGTGGAAGATGTGCTATCATGGGATTGTGGATCCCCCTCTTCCACTTTTCCCTGCCTTTGCTGTTCTGCCTCCCTGACTCTTCACCAACACATCTGTCCACTGATTTAGGCTTTGGCCTTTGCATATGCTGCTCTTCACTCTTAGGTCACACATAGTGACCAACATGTGGACCATACTGGACCATAAGGGATCAAGCCATTTCCTGATGCCCTTCTTCAGCTGCCTCAGCAGTGCTTGGACATCTGGTGACAGTGGCTTTCACTAGCCAGGAACATTGATCCCCTGGAAGCTCTGCATTTGGTTCTGAAGTTCCCTCACTACTATGGGAATCACTTGGCTAAGGAGGTCATCGCCAGCACTGAGGGTCTCAGTGGCCTCGAGGAAAGGCTTGAGGACCACCAAGATCTGGGAGATGGTACCCCACTGAGCTCTGTTATGGGACTGCATGGGTGGCACTCCCCTGCTGGCTGTGCCAGAACTTTACCCTGAGCTAAAGGGGTGGAGGCTGGGACTGAGACTGGAACCCCAGAAGGGGTTGCTGCCAAGGCATGACCAGTACCTGGGAGTTGAGGTCTTAAACCCATATAATAAGGCTTAGCGTATGGCCAGAAAAAAGGGGACCATGGCTACAACAGCTAAGCCTCTGACAAGACCTTAGAAGCATATGGGAGCAATCTCTTAAAGGGAAAGCTCTCAAAGGGGATCATAAGCCCCAGGCGAGGCAACCAGTGAAGTTACTCCTGGCCCCAAGGACCGTCTCCCTCAGCAACAAACAGAGCAATATCAAAGGCATGGCAGGAAAGAAACTGGGGCCAGGTACAGACATTATACATTATACATAAGTGTAATAGTGATTGGAAAGCAAGATATGCCTGTAACTGAACAGAAATTCAGTGTACATAGACTGGTTTAAAATATCTGTATTTAGGCTGGAGGTGAGTTGGGGTCTGTGGTAGGGAAGAGTCTGGTGTCAGGGTAGCAGCACCCCCAAGGACATCCCAGTCTCATTTACAGAGAACTAACTGTAACTTTTTTGTCTCTGCCGTGGCTGTAGAGAGATCTTAATACAGAGAAATTTCTTCTCATCAAAAGCTTTCTCTGAGTTGGTGCATGCTTTACACAGAGTGAGCTTATGTACATTCATCTTTCTCAATACTTCATTAATCACACAGGGGAGGTCTGTTGTGCAGATTCCTGATTGAAAGCCTGCCTGTTCCCTTGTTTGGTTCAAAATGAGAGTTAATGGCTCAGTACCTTCTTGACATAAAATCTACAAAATGTTACCAGGAGGCTAAGAGACCTAGAGTTTTGGCTTCTCTCATAATAGTGGACACTGCTAATTCAGTAAACTTGAGAGCTTTTACTTATGTTTCCCCCTCCCCACCCCCAATCACATTTTATGAACAGTTTTGCATTTTTTGGTTTTGTCATCTTTTACTGTGACTGGTACAAGTGACATAAATTTCACATACCTGTGCATTTGTTCTTTTATCAACTTAGGGGTGAGATGTTAAATTGCTGAAAGCTGTCTGAATTTAATTGTATTCATATGAGCTATTCTGGATGGGTATATTTAAGCACGTACATAAGTGGAAGATCAGGGTGGAAAAAACATCCACAAGAGTGCTGTGGAAGTGGTTACATAGTTGTCTCTGTGCATTCTGTTATACATAGTTTGTACTTATGAGTACTAATGCATATGTAATTATGTGCATGCAATTATTAACACTGAACTTACGTACTTTTCCCCATTGATCTACAGAAAAAATATGAAAAAACTGACCAAGAACCAGCTCCAAAGAAAGATTTAGGTATTTCCAACTTAGAAACCGTGATGCCTAGTGCCTTGAGTAGAACCTAACTCTTCCATTTAAAGAGTTAGGCACTCCAGTAAGATCATCCAAAAAGCCTGCTTGCTGAGCAGGGAGTTGTTTTGAGCTAGTCAATAGGAAATATTGGATGTGTCTACGTAAGATGCTTTAAGGCACATTAGCCTAAGTTTAAGGCATCTTAGGACACATGTCTACATGTATGCACCCTTAATGCACTTTAAAAATGGCAATTTTAGGTTAATTATGCCTAAATTTGATACCTGCTAGTGCTAGTGCAGGTATCCAATTTAGGTGCAAATACTTTAAGTGCTTTAACACACATGTAGACGCATTAAAGCACATTAACACTTTGTGTGTGAACTGACTTGGGACTAACTTTAGTCCCAAGTTAGTCCATATACAGTGCTAATGCACTTTAATGCCTGCATATGTAGATGCCTGCCTAAATCTGCTTAGTGCACATTAAGCTAAAGTGCATTAAATTTAGGGGCACTTAAATGCACTTGTAAATATGTCCATTGAGTTTAAGGTGTATCTGCACTTTTGGCTTCCTCTGAAGTTTAGGTGCATCAAGAAAGGCATGTACATTTACCCAGGTTTTAAAACCTACTCTTGATAGTAAGCATCTATACTCAGACTTTTAAAAATGCAGTTGGAGAAGATGCCCTTTAGCTTTTTGCAAAATCACATGGAGGTCAGAGCACTGTCACAGGAAGTGGCTTTATGCTCTTCTCATCAGCTAGGGACAGACACTCAAAAAGCCTGAGCCTGAATTGATTCAATCTTTTCAGGTTAGTCTAAACTGCAGAGTTTGAACTGATTTGTAGGTGGATAGACATTCGCTTAAATCAAGAAATTCAGGCACATGCTTTTACTGGCTCAGGCTAGAAGCTGTTGTGGGGGAGGTGCTAGAGCAGCCCTCCCTTCCATTCCACAGTCCTGAGCTGGGGGGGTGCAGGGGAGGGTGGCCAGACCCTGGCAGGAGGCTCTGATTAGGGAGGGGTGTAAACCCCAACCCTGTCTGCTTTTCCCAGCTCACTACTCAAGGGACAGGAGTGTTGCCATTCCCTGGCTAGCACTATGAGGTAAAGAGGGGGAGTACAGTGCATGCATCTGTTGATGATACTAAGCTTTATCTGATGAAAAGCTCAGTATCATCATCTCAGATGATGAGAAGCTCATCATCTCAGTTGATGAGAAGCTCTCCCTGCTTCTTCATATTGTCTGAAGCAAACCTGACAGACAAGTGAGTCAGCAGGGAGCTGATAACACAATGTTTATCGGTCCCCAAAAATCTCTCTCTCATTAGTTACAGTTCTTCTTAAACAGCTTTTTCCAAGGAAAGAATAGAGGGACCGCAGCTGCATAGCAGCTGACCTCTTGATTAGTTCCAAAAAACGCTAAGTGGACACTGTCCTGTTTGACTTTGTCCCAATGAAATTGGAGACACACACACACAGACACCTCTTAGCATTATCTAATGCTAGCCACATGCTGGCTAGGGTCCATGCCTCAGGGGTCCATGCTGTGGGAGAGGGAAGAGAAGGAGAGAGGGATCTCTGCTTGAGTAGCAAGTAGCAGGGGGATGGGGAAGCCAGGCAGACGTTGCTGTGCTTGTAATCTCCCAACTCCTCATGGCTATGGAGAAGAGGGGTAGGGCCACCCCTGTTCTCTGGAGCAGACAGCCCAACCCAGCCCAAGCAAAATATCTGGGATGCTGGGGGACTCTGATTTAACTTAAACCAGGAAGGGGTCTGGGACACACATTGCATAAGACAGTTTGACCCAAGTCAGTCAAGGCTGATATTACATTCAACCAGGTTTATCTTCAACCAGTTTCAGCCATTTTGAAATGGGTTTATGTGCACTGAACTTATGTTCTGTTACAGGTTTAAATCAGTTTCTGATCACTTAAGCCAGTTTATGTAATGTCTATCCCCAGTCATCAAATGTGAATAAATAACCACATCTCCGGCCACCCAGATGTGTGCCCTAACTACAGGCTAGGTTAGACATCCTCTGTTCCTATTAATATTACTCTGTCATTGTGCAACACTAACCAGTTTAACTAGGTTTAGGGAGTTGTTGCAGAAAGAGAGACTTTAGCCCGCTTAGTCCCATGGCAACAATCATCATAAAAATCTTTTTAACCTTTTCTTAAAGATGCAGAAAAAGAAGGAAAATTGTTAAAGCATTGAAAATAGAAGGCATTAAGTTAAGCTTTCATTTTAAGAATATTCCTTAATCCTATCCCTTTAGCTGTAGGAAGATTTTATGAGGAAAACTCCCTGGTTGGTAGACTTTTGGATGATGTTAAAATGATAACAACTGTCTTTTTGGGGGAAAGAGAAGGAGCTGGTTGAAATGGGTTGGCGTTGTTGTTTCTGTTATTCTTGCTGTTAAAGTCTGATATCATTTCCTTGAAGAAAAAAACAGATACACACAAAAGTGAAAGGAAAAGAGTATCAAAAGTACAAAATGCAGCTTGTTTTTGGTGCTGATTATTATTTTCAGCTTTACTGCAGAAGAAACACAAGCAGACAGTCTTATCAATTTACCTAAAGACCTGGTAAACTAGTACCCATGTTGGGCTGTTTATGATATTACTTTTAGTTGCTTTTCTGGTATCAGGATCATATCAGTGTAGTAAAAGGTAGAGATGTCTTGACTCACAGCATCAGACTTTTTTTTAAATAGAAGGCAAAAAGGGAGAGTGTAGAAAGGAAATTAAACACAAAAGAGAAGAGAAATTGCAGGAACGCTGAAATTTCACAGGTTCATTGGCATTCAGGTTTTTGCTGAAGGGGAAAGACATGGTTTTACAGTGTCCCTTTCTTTACTCTGATCTGCTCAGATCTATGCTAAATATGATCCAAGAGTATCAGGGTTGATGTCAGAGTCCCAGAAAACAGTGAGGTTGGCTGCCACAATGCTAAATCCTATACCTTTTTTATCTAAATCTGTCAATCTACTACCAAAAGGTCTTGTTTTCTTAATGCTCAAAAGGGATGATGGGTGTAATTTGTCATGCCATTTTGTTTACCAGTAAGTCCTCTTTTCTGACACACAAATATTGGGCCATTCATTCCCAATTCTGTTCTCCTTTTGTTTGCTACATGAGATCCTTAGGTGGCATCAAGTAGCCTTTTCTATATGGATTAATTCAGTCCTTCCTTTGGACACGTGCTATTTTGGATATAAACTTCTGTACATTATTATGATATAATGTAATGTTTTGTGACACAGGATCAGATAGTGGAATGATGGAAAAGTAGCCAGTAGTGAGTCTTCAGTCATAACCCAATAGTATTATCAGGTCAGACAGATAAGTTTCCTTTTGTTTACTGCTTTCAAGTCTATTTTAATGTGTGCCATTACTAACTGCATTGGAAAGAAGGGCCCTTTCAGAAATTTTATTCATGGCTTTGACACACTTACTGCCAAAAGAGCTTTGTGTTTTTACTTCTGCGAGAGAAGGTAAGGTTTAAGATATACAGATAAATGTTCTCACACTGGGACCATGAAGAAAGCCATAAACACTAACAGAATGCACATAAACTTTCATTCCTGCTGATAGACAATTTAGGAAGGCATCTAAAAATATACCTGCCGACAGCACAGGACAATTAAATTTGTTAGTTGTGTCCAGAGACTGTCATAATTTTGGGGCCTTGTCCTGCTTGGTCCTATGCCAGTACATGCTAAAGCAGTTCTACAGGAAACTGTCTAAGTTTTTGGCAAACAAAAGCAGAGCATGCAACCAAGCAAGCTACCCCTCTTATTTGGGTTGGCAACAGAAAGTATGGGGTTGGTGCCATAGTTTTTTTCTGACTCACAGTAAGTTGCAGTACATATACTTAAAACTCCCTGTGTGTGGAATGGGGATAATACTTTTTAGCTTCACAGGGCTCTGTAGGGAAATAAATTAGTATTTGAGATGCTCAAATCAGGAACACTTGCTGCTGTATAAGCAATGTACTGTCCAATATCAACTGTACAACAGTCAAGTTCAGAATTTGTTTTTACATCTTGCCACTTCAACTACAAAGGACTAAAGCAGTCTTATTTGGAGTTAACTACCATTTTAGTGAGACATTGGGAGTGTCTACATGTGCACTTTAATATGCAGTAGACTGTTTTATTGTACATTAAAGCATGACATAAAAAACTATGACACAATGCTAAGTGCAGTAAAACAGTCTACTGTGCACTAAGCATCAGTAAAAAGGTATGCAAATGTGCTACTGCACATTAACGCAACCTACTGTGTACTAATTTAGTACCTTACATTGGAGGTCCTGAACTTAATGCACATTAGAAAAAGTGCATTAATACATGTGTAGACACACCCACAGGCAACAATAAGGTGGGAGATGCTACATCAGAAAAGCAAATATAAAACTACCTCATGTTCTGGGGACAAGCTGTATGGTTACCATTTGGATATGCTGCTGATATCCTCATCTAGCAAGGACTTGCCAGAGAGGGACCTTCAGAGTAAGTACACATGTTTACTGGTGCCATTGAATCTGTGTGACAGGGTGGTTAGCACACCTGTCACTTTAAGACGACAGAAGCATCTGGAAACAGCTTAGGTAGTAATCAGGGACGGAAAGGGGGCTGAAGTGTATATAAGCCCAGGGCCTGAGATAGGGAGGTAGTCTTATCCAGGTAGGTGACTGGGAAGGAGCTCCTGAGCAGGCTGCTGAAAGTGACTTTGGCTCAAACCAAGTGTTTTTGTGGGTAGGCAGCCTTACTCAGCCGGAGAGCCAGTCTGTGGGCTTAGGGCTGGGGAGCATCTGGTGCTTTGTGGAAGGGACTAAGGGGAGATAAGAAGCTCCCAGCTGACCCAGGGAGAGAGGGGACAGAGGGCTTTGGGAGAGAATGGATGGCGAGAGGGCTCAGAGAGAGAGCAGGAGCTACAGGCCTTGGAAAGAGGACTGGGACAAGGCAGGGCCAAGGTGCATATAGGTCTCACTGGCCCAGGAGTTGGGTGTGGGCTCACAAAGGGCTAGAGGCCAAGAAGGGTCACAGCCAGAGACTTGTGGGGTTGGAAACCTCATGGGTCTCAACTAGCCAAGGCATGGGGCCAGGGTCTATGGAGAAGGACCGAAGGCCAGGAGGCAGTTATGATTTGACTGGTATGTGTGACATCTGCAAGGCATGGGTATTGGGTAGGACAGACCCCATGTAATTAGTCCATAAGGCCATAAGCATGGACACCTGTGTTCATGAGTGTGAGCCCAGGCTTTGAGAGCCCTAGAGCAACCTTCTTTTTTCCTTTCTTATCTAAAAGATAAATACATTGAGGCATGGTAGGTGGTGGGAAGAGGAGAGAAAGAAGATTCTTTCTTTTGAGGAAGACGGATGCCTGAAGCATCAACTGCTTTGTGATCACGCTTGCCACATCAGTAAGGCAAAATAGGGAAAAGGTTTTATTACAGGAAAGATAAAACATACAAACAAAAATAAACCCCTATAGTTTGAAAAGCAGAAAAGAGAAAAAACAAAGGTGAGACATACAAGATCTCATCTTACTGCTCTGTCTAGAAATAGTTCCAGATAAATCCCTTATAACCAGTGATTTCCCTGCAGATGGCTTCTCTTGCTTGGTGTCCTGGATGGATTCCCTAAGTTCAAGAGCATCTTGTCTTTCTACCAACTCAGAAACTGGGGCCAAAAAGTGTCCTTTTTTCTCAGGGATTTCCTGAAGCTCTGTTCTAGCTTCATCCTTTTATACTTTTCTTATCTCCCCTTAGTTTTTGGGAAGAAAGAATATTAGCCTTCATACATTGCAAGGTTGGAAGGGAACTTGGAAGATCATCAGGTACAATGCAGCCCCCTGCACCATGCAGAAAAAACAACTGGGGTCAGGTGACCCCAGCAAGGTGACCATCCAGTCTCCTCTTCAATATTTCCAGGGTAGGTGATTGCACCATCTCTGGAGGGAACTTATTTCACAGTCTGGACAGCCTGGCTGTGAAGAAATTTTTCTAATGTTAAGCCTGAAATGGTCGGTTACTCCTGGTTATCTCCAAGGGCACCCTGGTGAACAGTTGTTCACTGGGCCCTTGATGTATGCCCCTGATGTAATGGTAAGCCACTATCAAGTCCCCTCTCAGCCTTCTCATTTTCAGGCTGAAGAGTCCCAGGTCCCTCAGCCTTTCCTAATATGGCTTGCCATACAAGTCTCTGATCATATGGGTGGCCCATCTCAGGACTATCGTGAGGTTTTACCATGTCCTTGTTGAAGTGTGGCACACAATACTGGATGCAGTACTCCAGGTGTGGTCTCACCAATGCTATGTAGAGTGGAAGAATCACTTCCCTACTTTTGCTGGAGATGCATCAATTGATGCACGTCAGGGTATTATTTGCCCTGTTGGCTATGGCATCTCTCTGCCAGCTCATATTCATACTGCTCATATTACCCCCAGGTTCCTTTCATTTGTGGTGCTGGTCATTGTTTCATAAACTCCTAGATTCATAGATGTAGGGTCAGAAGGGAGAAGGGATCTTGTAGATCTTCTAGTCCGACCCCCTGCACTGGGCAGGAAAGAAAACTGGGCTCAAATGACCCCAGCCAGGTAAACGTTGAGCATTCTCTTAAAGACCCTCAAGGTAGGAGCCATCACCACTTCCACTGGAAGTTGGTTCCAGATCCTAGCTGCCCTGACTGTGAAGTAGTGTCTTCTAATATCTAGTCTAAACCTACTCTTTAGCAGCTTATGGCTGTTATTCCTCGTTACCCCAGGAGGTGCTCAGGGGAACAAGGTCTCTCCCAAACCCCACTGGTCCCCCCTAGTAAGTTTATAGATGGCCACCGGGTGCCCTCTCAACCTTCTCTTGTGAAGGTTGAACAGGTTAAGGTCCCATAACCTCTTCTTGTAGGGTCTGCCTTGCTGTCCCCGGATCATGCAAGTGGCTCTGCTCTAGACCCTCTCAATGCTGTTCACATCCCTCCTGAAGTGCGGTGCCCAGAACTGGATGCAGTACTCCAACTGCGGCCTGACCAGTGTCACATAGAGGGGGAGGATCACCTCCTTGGCCTTGCTTGTGATGCATCTGTGGATGCACAACAAGGTACAGTTAGCCCTACTGATTGTTCTCACATTGTTGGCTCATGTTCATCTGGGAGTCAATAATGACTCCAAGATCTCTTTCTCCCACCATGCTTTTGAGAAGGGAGTTCCCCAGCCTATAGGTATGCTGCTGGTTCCTACTGCCCAAGTGCAGCACCCTGAAATTGTCAGTATTGAATCCCATCCTATTTTCATTTGCCCACCCCTGTAACCTGTCTAGGTCCTGCTGTAATCTGTCCTTCCCTTCTAGCGTGCCCACCTCCCCCCAAATCTTGGTGTCATATGTGAATATAAACAGGCTGCTTTTCACCCCTTTGTCCAAGTCACTAATAAAGAAATTGAACAGTGCAGGCCCAAGGACTGAGCCGTGGGGGACTCCACTGCCCACTTCCCTCCAGGTCAAAAATGACTCATCCACCACTACTCTCTAAGTACGACCCCTCAGCCAATTTGTAATCCATATGACTGTGTAAGCATCAATGCCACTGTCACCTAGCTTTTTAATGAGAATGGGGTGGGAGACAGTGTCAAAGGACTTCCTGAAGTCCAGAAAGACTATGTCCACCGCAACACCTGCATCCATTGACTTTGTGACCTGATCGTAGAAGGCAATCAGGTTGATCTGCCCCTAATGAAACCATGCTGGTCACCCTTGAGCATCATCTCTGCTGCTGGTCATCACAGCTGTTTTCCTTGATAATATTCTCAAAGAGCTTCCTCAGGATTGAAGTAAGACTGACGGGCCTATAGTTGCCCTGGTTCTCCCTCTTCCCTTTTTTAAAGATGGGGACCACATTGGCCCTCTTCCAGTCATCTGGCACCTGGTCAGAGTACCACAAGTGCTCGTAAAGCCATGCCAGGAGCCCCCTGATAATCCCTGCCAATTCCGTCAACATGCTGGGGTGGAGAGCATCTGGATCTGCTGATTTGAACACATCCAGCCCCTCCAGAAATTCTCTAGCCTGGTCCTTCCTGACCCTAGGCTTGGCGGAGTTTCTCCTGAGCGTGTCCTGAATCTCAGTAGGGGAGTCCTGGTCCCTGCACAAGAAAATAGAGGCAAAGAAATTGTTAAAGTGGTCTGCTTTCTCCACTGATGCGACCACCAGATTTCCAAGCATATCCTGTAGGGGATCCACATTACCCAAGGCCTTCTTCATTCTCCCTATGTATTTAAAAAAATACTTTTTGTTATCCTTGATCCTTGATGCTAGCCCTGGTTCTGAAACTAACAGTTTCAGTCCAAACAAGGAGAAAACATGATGTTCACTGAATGGGAATAGCAATGTGAATACCAAGGGCTATAGGCTGTACAGGAGGGACAGGACAGGGAGAAAAGGTGGGGATGTGGTGCTCTACATCAAGAAGGAATACACATCCTCATCAAGTAGCACAAGGTCAGATGAGGGCCACACTGAAGTGCCCTGGGTTAGAATACAAGGAAGTCGAGGGGAAAGGGACTTAACGGTGGGGGTCTATTACAGACCACCCGAACAAGGGGAAGAGCTAGACTGGGAATTCTTAAGTCAGCTCATGAAGATATTAAGGTCAAAAGACATGGTCGTCATGGGTGACCTGAGCTTTCCAGACATCTGCTGGGAAGAGCAGTCAGCCAGGCCTGACCGTTCACATAGGTTCCTAGCTGAAATACAGGACCTCCATCTAACCCAGGAGGTGCATAGCCCCACCAGGGGAGACACCTTGTTGGACCTGGTGCTGGCCACAGGTGATGACCTTGTGAGGGAGCTGTGGGTGCTCAGCCATCTGGGTGACAGTGATCATCACCTGCTGGAATTCACCAACCCGCACAAGGTGGCAAAAGACTGCAGCAAGGCAGCAGCCCTGGACTTCAGGAGGGTGGACTTCAATGAGGTAAGGAGAATAGTCGGGGAGGTACTGAGGTCCCGGGGGGGGGCGAGTGTCCAAGAAAAGTGGTCATTCCTTAAGAAGACAATCCTCCAAGCCCAAAGGGAGGTAATCCCAACACAGATCAAAGGGGGCAAGAGGGCGCAAAAGCCCCCGTGGCTCACCAAAAGCATATGGGAACATTTCCTGGCTAAAGGGGAGGCGTACACCCAATGGAAGGGAGGGGCCATCACCAGGGAGGACTATACCTCTGTTGCTCAAGGCTGCAGGGGAGTGGTCAGGAAGGCCAAGGCAGAAATGGAACTGGGACTAGCTACCCAGATCAAGGACAAGAAAAAGTCCTTTTTTAAATACATAGGGGGCAAAAAGAAGGTACTGTGTAATGTGGGGCCTCTTCAAGACACACTAGGAAATCTGGCTGTCACACCAGACAACAAAGCTAACTTTTTTAACAATTTCTTTGCCTCCATTTTCCTGAGCAGGGACCAGTGCAGCCTACCCCTCAGGACCCTCTCAGGCCCCAGGGGAGGTGCACCCAGACTTAGGGTCAGTGAGGATCTAGTCAGGAAATTTCTGGAGGGGCTGGACATATTTAAATTAGCTGGTCCTGACGATCTCCACCTGAGACTGCTGAGGAAATTAGCAGAGGTCATTGCAGGACCCCTGGCATTCGTGGTGCTCTGGTGTGGTGCCAGAGGACTGGAAAAGGGCCAATGTGGTTCCCATTTTCAAAAAAGGCAAGAAGGAGGACCCAGGAAATTATAGGCCAGTTAGTCTTACCTCGATTCTGGGTAAACTTTTTGAGAGAATTATCCTGGTGCATGTCCACGAGGGGCCAGCAAGTGAGATTATGCTTAAGAGCAACCAACATGGGTTCATTAGAGGCAGGTCTTGTCAGACCAACCTGGTGGCCTTCTATGACCAGGTCACAAAATCCTTAGACACAGGGGTAGCAGCGAACATAGTCTT
Organism: Caiman crocodilus; assembly: GCA_030014935.1. Taxonomy (NCBI): domain Eukaryota; kingdom Metazoa; phylum Chordata; order Crocodylia; family Alligatoridae; genus Caiman; species Caiman crocodilus. The sequence goes on along the minus strand of JAGPOW010000797.1, from coordinate 21,033,940 downwards.
TCTGGACTTCAGGAAGGCCTTTGACACTGTCCCTCTCCCCATTCTCATTAAAAAACTAGGAGACTGTGGTGTCAACACCTATACAGTCAAATGGGTCGCTAACTGGCTAGAGGACCGCACCCAGAGAGTGGCGGTGGATGGGTCATTTTTGACCTGGAGGAATGTGGGCAGAGGGGACCTCGGACCCGCGCTGTTCAACATCTTCAACAGCAACTTGGACAAGTGGGTAAAAAGCACCCTGTTCAAATTCGCAGACAACACTAAGATGTGCGGGAATGTGGGCACGCTAGAAGGGAGGAATAGCCTGTAATCAGACCTAGACAGGTTACAGGTGTGGGCAGCTGAGAACAGGATGGGTTTCAATACTGACAAATGCAAGGTACTGCATCTGGGGAGGAAGAACCAGCAGCATACCTACAGGCTGGGGAACTCCCTTCTTGTCAGTGCAGAGACAGAAAAGGATCTTGGAATCATTATTGATGCCAAA
>JAGPOW010000797.1:20984076-21033353 GCA_030014935.1 Caiman crocodilus | reverse complement strand
GGAGGAAGAACCAGCAGCATACCTACAGGCTGGGGAACTCCCTTCTTGTCAGTGCAGAGACAGAAAAGGATCTTGGAATCATTATTGATGCCAAAATGAAGATGGGCCAGTGGTGTGGGGACACGGTCAGGATGGCCAACCACACCTTGTCATGCATCCACAGATGCATCTCGAGCAGGTCCAAGGAGGTGATCCTCCCCCTCTATGTGACACTGGTCAGGCCACAGTTGGAGTACTGCATCCAGTTGTGGATGCTGCACTTCAGGTGGGATGTGGACAACTTGGAGTGTATCCAGAGGAGGACCACTTGCATGATTGGGGGATGTGGACAACATTGAGAGGGTCCAGAGCAGGGCCACCCGCATGATGTGGGGACAGCAGGGCAGGCCCTACAAGGAGAGGCTAAGGGACTTGAATCTGTTCAGCCTCCACAAGAGAAGGCTGAGGGGGAAGATCTAGCGGCCTGTTACAAACTAGTCAGAGGGGACCAGCAGGCACTGGGGGAAGTCCTTGTTCCCCCGAGCACTCCCAGGAGTGACAAGAAATAATGGACACAAGCTGGCAGAGGGTAAATTCAAACTAGATATCAGGAAGCACTACTTCACAGGGCAGCTAAGATCTGGAACCAACTTCCAAGAGAAGTGGTGCTGACTCCTACCCTGGGGGTCTTTAAGAGGAGGTTAGATGAACAGATTGCTGCGGTCGTTTGACCCCAATACTCTTTCCTGCCATGGCAGGAGGTCAGACTTGATGATCTGCTCAGGTCCCTTCCGACCCTACCAACTATGAAACTATGAATTGTTTCTCAAACATCCATTCTTACCACCCTATCTGTTCTTGGGACTGGGTTTCTCTTGGATGTGAGAATAGGTGACTACCTCACCTGACCACTTGCATCCACAATAGCTATGGTTTCTTAACCACACACATTTAACCAAGATGCATACCAGCCCGATCTCCCTTGGGTATATGCTAAATACTTTACTTGATTACCTTCCAGTTACATCATGAAATTTAGAAAGTACATTTGCATCAGGTGCAAAATACACAGAGACATTAAAAGGATAACAATGCACAGAGTTCCACAGTAGCTACAAACAGAGACCAAGCACCACAGGAGTAATCTAATTTGAGAGAATATCCATGCATGCCATATAGTGAACCCCAAAGGCAACTTGGTTTTAAAGTGAATCTGTAAGGCACACTTCAGTAGAGGAGGATGTTCAGAGCACTGTGCAAGCATTTGAAAGAAAGGAAGGGAATTATTTAGCAAGGTACAAGGAGATATAAGGATGAGTAATTTATACATAGAAAAAAGATGTTTGCCCTTTATGTAAGCCACGAGAGTTTATTACATGATTTTTATACATTCTATAAAATAAATCTATTTTTAAATAACTGGCAAAGGTTATCAGTTCACAATTCTGTTCATAAACCTGTTTATATGTAACCTATTATTTTTCTTTAATATTAAAGCAACATAGTTTGCATCTGAGTAGAAGAGAAAGGGGTTGTGCATCTTCTTTAGTGTTGGTCTACAATTTTCATTGCCTTATTCAATGTGTTTTAGATCAAGAACTACATTAACACAGGACCAGAATTCTAGATGTATGAAAACCTAGTTGTATTGAGGTAATCATTGCATGTCAGAACTTAGCATCATTTTTTTCCTTTGGGGCTGGCTGTGAAGTGGTGTTTCAAGCGAAGCAGAAGAAGCCTTATCACTTGGAATGTCTAAAGATCTGGCAGGACAGAGCACTAGAAAATAGTATGATCATTAACCGTACACAGTGTATGTATGGACTCAATGATGTAATGGGGCTTTCATTAATGTTCATGGCAAGGCACATTCAGTACCTGTAACAGCTGCTGCAAAAAGTCTCCCAGTGGCAGAAAATCAGAGACAAAGAGAAGTCCATTGATTTGCCCAACATTGCAGAAGATAAAATTCCTCCCAGTCCAGGGTCTCAGCTTTACCACAAAGTTCCCTTTAAACCAAGTGAAGAAATATCAGATTTGGAAAAAATACTTCATCTCTCCTCACATCAGTCCACAATTCCAGCTCTGAGTGGTCCCTAGGTAGGGGGCACATCTAAACATTTAAACATCCTTTTAAGTGTTAGCAATATGTAATTTCCACTGTCTGATTATCACTGTTGGAAGCAGTTATTTGCCTGATGGGTGACAAACTAGTGTCACCTCTGTCTACTCAGCAGGAAAGATTTTACATGTTTCATCACAGGTCATCAATTTGGTATTCTGTACTTAGCTGCACTGAAAATGGAAACATGCAAAATTGATTTGGCCTCTGGATGCAGAACATATATAATTATCAAACCTTATAATAAATTTATATTTTTTTTGGTGCTAAATTTATTTAAACTCCAACCTTTCAAATCAGTGAATAAATAAGATGAAGTAGTGAATCAGACAAGCTGTATGTTGTCCAATAGACTAAGAATCTGAAAAGTCCATCAATGTAGGCTTTTAGCCCTGAATCAGAATTGATAAATAAAAAGTGATACTAAAAATGTAGATCTGCCAGGTTAAGTTGAATACTGCAAGGGACTGTTTACCCGAAATGCTCATCACAATGTGCAAGTGCATATATCATATTAAATGGAGACTGGGTCAGGCTCCCTATTTCAAGTGTTAAGTCTCTGAAAGATAATAGATCAATAAAAGAGCCCATAAGGAAATGCAGTCCCACTTCATCTGTATCTCCAATAGACTTACATTTAGGATTCATTTAACCCACAGGGCAAGAGTGAGAGAATATCCCTCTCACTCTTTTCCCTAAGACTGGTGCAATACAGAAACATGTTATGCAAAAAGCATCACTGTGGCTGTCTCTTCTGAGCTTTGCATGCAGTTTTCCATACGTGTGGATACCTGTAGAAGTGTTATGTATAAGTTGTTACATTTGCCTGGGGACTGCAGAAGGGAACAAAAGAACTACAGGGCAAGGTACCGCTCTCTGAATAAACACGCTTTATTGTTCTATAAGCTTAACTCCTAGGTCTTTTGAGGACAACACATGATACGCCAATAAAATGATTCCAAATACACATGCCAAGGAGCTATCATGATAAAAAAAACTCCAGCCAACTATAAAGTTAGACCTCAGAAATGTATATTAACTTTATAGCTGGTTGCTTTCCAGCTTTAATTTGTATGTGTAGCAGAGTCTCCCCTGCAGCTGGGAGCCCATCAGCTGACAAGGCTGACAGCCCTGTGGATTACATCAACTGTGGGGATCTGGATCCTACCTGCACATGGCCCCTGTGTCTAGGAGTCCCCTCAGCAAAGGGGGCTCCTACCTGTAAGTGCCTGCTTCTTACCAGTACAGGGGGAGCCCAGGACTGGGCTCCCCCTACACTGATAATAAGGAACAATTAGATCTAATGCAGAATCCCACAATCACGCCTACTGCCATGCAAGCATGGTATGGCAAGAGGTGTGACTGTATGGTTCATGCATTAGGTCTAATCATGCCTTTTACCTGCACATGTAGAGCGGGGTCTGGCATGTTAACTAGCAAGAATTTTCAGACAATCAGTAACAGAGACAACAGCATTAGGAAACCTAAATGAAAGCCTAGATCTGCTTCAAGACCACAAGACTCTATCATGGAGAGTTAAAGCAGTATTATTGCTCCTATTTAGTATAATTTTTGTAGATGGACCAAATACACCAGAAGGCAACATTTAGTCAATTATACATGCAAAGTCAATGCATTACATGCACCTTCATGTACCTGGCATGCTCTGTTGCCTGAAACTGTCCTTTTACCCGATTAGTGTCTTCCAGGCACTTGAAACTATTAAAATAAAGGGTGAACACTTCCCTCTCTTCTGCATTCCCTGTTCTGACTAGAGTTCCTGAATGCATGCAGGCAGTTTGAATATAACCTGAGGTTTATGACTATTTACATAAGTTCAGAGACTATATTGTAAGTGCAGGAATATCAGCATCAGTACAAAAAGTGTTTGCCATGGGGCAATTATTCAGTCACCATGTGAGGAAAACTACTTTGGCACATACATGGTTTACATTATGTAGAATCTTGAGGCTTCTCTTGTGAGTAACATGCTGTGACCAGAACCTAAAGCAGTGGGGAATGCATCTTTGTTCTCTCTTCTATAAGATTTTATTGAAATAAAATCTTACTTTCTGTGAACCTAGTGTGTCTATTATTGCACAAGAGAGAACGCAGATGTTTCAGATTTTAGACGCAATCTCTGAGAAATAAGATCTATATCTCTGTGAGGCAGATTCTGTTTTCTGTGTCGGTATTTACCAGTTCTTGAAGTATTGCAACAGAGAATTAAGGTGTCTTACTATGTCACTAGAAGTGAGTTTGAGCTGTGCTTTTAAGATATGTGAAAGGATGCCCCCAGTCAACCAAAATATTAATGGGTACCTGGTCAATAATGCTGGGGAAATCAAAGGGCATGTAGTAGCCATGCTTTTGGGCGTGCACACAATAAGGCTGAGGAAAAATCAAAGATTGTAAAAAGTCCTCTTAGGGAGAAAATAAACTGCATTCTGCACAGGGGAAGATGAGGCTGGAGGTGTATTCCACTGGGTCTGAGAGTTCTTTTCTGTGAGTTGCTCTTTGATGTGTGGATAAGTCTCTCTTTCCCTGGAGGTGTCAGATATCAGAAGCAACAGGGAGGTGCAGAAATCTTTCTTTCTTGTTTAGCAACAAAATTTATTTTTCCAAAAACAGCTGAAAAATGATATCTTCCATGTTTCAGGGATCTATTTTATAGTCATGTTGGTCTGAGACAAAGAGAAATACAAAACACTAAAACTCTTGGTTCAGAGGTGATACCTTTATTAGACCAACTAAAAATAGCAAAAAAAAATCTTTCTTTGCAAGTTTTTGGCACACGTACCCTTCTTCAGGCTGAGGAGAAATAAAAAATCATAAAAGTCCTCTTAGGTAGAAAATAAACTCAAGTTTTCACAGGGGGAGTTGAGGCTGGATGTATGTTCCCCTGGGTCTGTGAGAGTCCTTTTGTGTGACATCTAATAACAGATATCATCTATGAACCAAGATTTTATGGGTTTTGTATTTCTTTTTGTGTCAGACCAACACAGCTACAAAATAGATCCCATGTACAAGCCATATCATTCTCCTGTGTGCCATGGCTACATATATTGTCATTCCTTCAATTTGCTAGGTTGATTGGTGGCTAGGCCAACTGTATCTCTGACCTTTTTTTAGATGCCTTAAATCAGCGGTGGCCAATAGAGCTATTCAAAGCTTCAGTAGCTGAGTCAATTTAAAGGTGATTCAGCCCAATTTGGTGACCAAACCTCCAAATCAAAGTGAATTGGGTGACCAAGTAAAAACTCTGAATTGATTCAAAGCATCCATATTGATTTGGAAAAGCTTTGGAAAAGCTTTGGTCAATTTGGCCACAGACTAAACAAGCAGCTGACAGCTGCCTCCAGCTAGTAAGTCTGTTGGGGTTGAGGGAGAGTAGAGGGCAGGAGTGTGGGGGAGGGAGGGATTGGGGCTGGGACAAGCTGCACAGCCGGTGAGGGGGGGCTCATTACTCAGGGAGGGAGGGGCAAGGAGGTGCCGGATGCAGGCACTGCAGTACTGTGAGCGGGGTCTCTGCCTTGCTGTCACTTGCCCAGCCAGGGTGGGAGGGCAGGATGTGGGTGTGGCTCACTCCAGGCAGAAGTGGGCAATTGGCAGCAGGGCATAGCCCACGCTCCCAGCACTGATGTAGGTGCAGTAGCAGCTGCTGGCTCTAGCAGCAGCAATTGGGGCCTCTGATGGCTCATGAGAGACCCCTCTTATGCAGCAGGGTTGGCCCTGCCAGCTTGGCACCCATGCAGAAGCTGCCCAATAGTACAGTGCAGTATGGCTTGGCAGGGTGCTACATGCAGCCTGAGAGCTGGGGCAGCTCTATGTGTCAGTGGGAGCCTGGCAGTGTTCAGTTCCAATGGCCACAGCTTCCAGGCAGTGACCGGCAAACTGCTCAGCCATGCTGCACCCACACCATGTGGCAGCTGCCACTTGGGTACCAGGCAGAGGGGCGATCTCCACTGCCCCTCACCTCCCTGCATTGCAAGGGGGGGCTCTGCCCTGAGTGCCCAGTGGCCCCAATTGCTGCTGCCAGAGCTAGTAAGTGCTGGGCTTTTTAAATTTTTTTTAAAGCTCTGTACTCACAGACTGCAGGAGCAGTGACTGGGGCCTCTGGGCACTTGTGGCAGAGCAGGGCAGTGGGGAGCAGCAAGGATTGCCCCCTGCACTTGGCACCCACATGGCAGCTGTTGCATCACGCAGGTGCATTATGGCTTGGCAGGGTGCTGAGCGGTGTCTGGGAGCTGGGGCACCTCCACGTGTCAGCTGGAGCTCGACAGTGCTCAGCCCCAGTGGCTACAGCTTCCAGATGGTGTGCAGTGCCCTGCTGAGCTGCTCTGCACTTGTACCATGGGGCAGCTGCCGTGTGGGTGCCAAGCAGGGGGCAATCCCCATTGCCCCCCACTGCCCCATGCTGCAGGGGGGGGCTCTGTCATGAGTGCCCAGAGGCCCCAGTCACCAGTCCTGCAGCTGGTGAGTGCAGGGCTTTTTCACTTTTTAAAGTGTCAGGACTAGGCTGGGGCCAGGCAGGGCAGCCATGAGGGCTTCTACTGTGGTTCTCCACACCTGTGGAGGGACAGGCACAGCCAGAGGAGCTGCAGGAGAACCTGCAGCTGCCCAGCTGTTCCTGCCTCTCCCCAGCTGATCCGAATCTCTCCCAATCCACACCAAATCTTCCAAAGCTGATTTGGCCCAATTGATTCAGAACAGTGATCCAAATCTCTGGATTAAATCACTGTTCTCCAAATCAACTGAATCTGAATTTGAATCAAATAATTCCCTATTCACACAGGCCTAGTGGCCAACCTGTGACAAGCCCATGTGACATGTGGTAGATCAGAGAGGGGTCAGGCAGCATAGTGTCAGATAGAGCCGGGAGTAGAAAGCAGAGCAGCGTATTGGGCAGGGGAAAGGAATCAGATTGCCACATGGGGAGAGCACAGTCTTCCCCACTATAGCACGCATGGCCAAAAGCTTGGCCCCCAGTACCCTAAATCTTTATGAATGACAGTGGGACCAGTAAGTGTCCTTCAGCCGTGCATTGATCCTGTAAATTTGTGTAGAGGCTGCTCCAATGCACTGTAATTACAGCATGTTGGAGCAGACTCCATTGTCTGCTGGAGTGTGCCAATTACCATGTTCTAGCAGCCTCCACATCTTGTGTATCAGCATCTCTTCACTTCAAAATCACAGCAGAGGCCCTTTAGCTAAAAAGCTTATTCAGTGAGCTTTAGTTAAAGTGCCCCCACTGCCATTTTGAAGCACAGGGATGCTGATACGCAAGATGCTGTGGGAGCTTTAGTTAAAGCAGCTTTAATTAAACCTTCTCCTCCACCCTCCAACCCCCACCCCTGAAGCACATTTAAAAGTGGCCTGAGAGAGCTCAGAATAACTCGAATGGAGTTGTGGAGTGAACTCTGTGTTATTTAGCAGCTTGGTCAACAAGTCACTGAAGCAGAGTCCAGGAATTGGAATAGTGTTCTTTGAAAATAGTAAGAGACTGCCCCAAATAGCACGCACTGCAGCTCCTCCTCCTCCTAGAGCAGGCAAATGTAACGATTTGAAGAGCTCTATCAGCTATCTGAATAAAATATATCACATTATCCAACCACAATGATTATTTAGGCTGCAGCAGGAGTGGCAGTAGGGCTTTACAGTACTGAGCTCCATTCTGTGCACACAGGACGTGCTACCAACTGAGATTGTGCCATCTTGTATTCTGAAAACTTTCTTGAAAACCAGATATCATTATAACAAGAGGAGCTGAAAGCCTCCAGACTATCATTTAGCTTGTATAGCAAGAGATGTTCCCGAGGAATGGAATTGGAAGCACTGTGTGCTCTTGGAAAAATGTCTTTTCCTGGTAAGATGCAGAAGTTGTTTAAAACCAACTCTGAGCTACAGAAAACTAACACACACCTTCCATTTTTGTTGCCTACTTAGTTTTCACATTAACTTGAATATTAGTCCAAGCTCAGTTATCTCTCATAAATATATGAAACTAACATTACCTGTCTCCTGATGAATTACAAATTATTTCAAACAGATTTTCCTCTCCCTGTACAATTGAAAAGGGCTGATAGAGCATCTGTTTGGGAAAGAGGGCTAAAAGTCAGTCTGTGCATTGATAGTAAATGGCCTGGATTGAATGCCAAACTCAAAAATTTCTGTATGTGCTGCTTATGATCATTTTTTGTTAAGTTGCATGTTCCATTGATGGGAATTTATTTCCCTTGGCAACTCTTCTCTTCTACCATTTATCAGCTTACCTACATATTATGCTTAAAGCACCTAATTTTTGTACAAATACTGTAATTACAGGCAGAGATTGGTTGTCTGCAAACTAGGCTTTTGCATGTATAAATATATTAATTATCCAGTTTTAGAAGCAAGCCCCTTGAAAACAATGTTTGTGATATGATACAAAAGGGTATGTTTGCGTAGCATCTGATATAATTGAGCAATAGTACTGAAAGGATGTGTATGTAATAGGATTCCAATTAAGATGCTGTGAAAAGGAATTCTATGCAGTTGGAAATGTACCCATGAGTTTAAAAACTAGACCCTAGACGTATAGAAATATGTATGTGCAATAAGCCCATTTAAATTACAACTAATTATAAGTATAGACAATCTACCTTTTCTCAAATTAAATTATTGCACTACTTGATCCATAAATCTGGCATTTGTACATAGTTATATGCTACTGCTTAGAGAATACCTGATTAAGGAATACAGCTGCCAAGTGAATAAATTTGTAGCTAATCAAGTGGCACTATAAAGGCAGATAATCAGACCTGTTAGAATACATTCATTCAGCAGATAAATCTATATGCCGTTGCCTGTTAGTACTAGATATAATATGAATCAAATTGTTCTTTAGGGCCAAATCTTAATCTTGTCAGAGCTTTTATGGGATAAAGACTCTGTACAGAGGTGGACTGGGATGAAATCCTATGATAAATCTGCTGCATTATTAAGTCCTACTTCGAGGGCAAATTGTACCCAAAATGGATGCTGTGGCCAAAAGCAGGTAAAAGGCTGTGCAGCAAAGAGTTTGCTGTGGTATATAATTGCCTCTATAATTTGTTAGCATAACTAATTCAACTTTACAAATTACAAGCTTATTTTTCTTTTTTTACTGTGTGATATAGTAATACTATTACTTCTGCAAGTAAGAATTAACAACTGGCATTTACTGTTTATAGATCCTTTCACCCACAAAAAATCTAAGAGCAAAATTAGTCCAAATGCTACTTTAAAGGATTGCAGCATGCTAGAGATGAAAAGGTTTGCCTTAGGTAGCTGCAAAATGGTGGCAGTCTTTACTAGGTGGCTGGAGCAAATTCATAGTAACATTCAGAAATCTTGGAATTTTCAGCTTCTTGCCTGTTGAAATTCAGAAATAATTTTGATGAACATCAATTTTCACATTAAGACCAAAACATTTATAGTTTTGCATGTTTCAAGCTGTTAAACTTTAATACATCATAGTTTGCAAAGGACAAATATGGGCCCCATGAAATAGTCCACGAGATATCAAACATTTTTCTTAGGAAGGTCCCAATTCTGAAAGTTACATAAGCGTATACATAATTAAAGAATGTAAATACCCCTTTGAAATAGTTATTATGATGTGTTTAAGTCCCTTGCAAAGCTAGGTAATAATTTGATAAAAAATTCAGCATTTGCATGCAGCTCAAATACTCAGATCAGAGTTTTATACTCAACATGAAACTCTACCATAATCATGTGTAACACTCTGTGCAAAACCTTGCATAAAATATTAAATCAAACAGAGGGCCCACTTTGCCATCATTCTCACTCACATACTACCTTTCGCCTGATACGTATTTACTGATGGGAATAAGGGGAAATATTTCTTCCTCACATTGTATTCAATGATTGTATCAGTGTACAGCAGCCTCCTGCTGGGTTTATTTGCATCCGTCAAGTAGGAAGAAAAACAGAAAAGCAAAATATAGGAAGATGTGCTCTTGAGAGGTTCAAAATTGTGACTGATAAGTGCAATATCTCATGTAACAGGAGGAAATTTAAGTCACTATTCTCTGTTTTGCTTTCAGCTGGACAGCACTCATGCCAACATGAAAGGACATGGAAAGGAAATGGAGAAGAACAGACGTGGATAGAGCCTTTGCTACAATTTGCCGGCTTGGGGTATTGAGCTAGTGCAAAAGATGGTGGGAAGATTAAGATATGAGTGAAGTGCTGCTGTTATTTATCTCCTGGAGCAAGAGAGAAGAAAAGGCATCACAATCATCAGTTCTTTCCTAGGGTTGCTCTTGAAGCTGAACAGTTGTGCCCCCTTCACCAATTTCACAGGTCAGAATGTCAACACACAGTTTTATTTGCACTTAATTGCATTACCTGTAGTCTGCTGCTAATCCATTTCTGTTGGCTTATTTTTTTAAAAAAGAGAGAGAGAAAAGTCTGAGTGGCTGAAAAAAAAATCCCACAGATTTTTTTTAAAACCAGGCTGTTTGGGGAAATCTTTTTTTCCTGATCCATCCCCTTATCTAAATCTTTAAAAATTCCTTGAACATGTACTAGTCTGATGTGCAGAGATGGATTTAACATCCAATATGTTGGATATCATAACATCAGAATACAGCAGCTTTATCCCATTGGCAAGTTGAAATTCCAAGCTTCCCAGTGGGACATACCAGCACTTGGCTTAATATATCATGGAGTATTGGACCTTAAAATCACAATGTTATTCTGTAATGAGAAGCTGTTTTAGAAGGTCTAAAAACATTTTAGGTATTTTTGGTTCCCAAGAGGAACTCTACCATTGGAATCACAGTCACTGAGGGACCTGGCTTTGCAGATGGAAGGATATGAAATATATTGTATTCCCCAGTTCAATATCTAGCCATCACAAGGTTCCATAATAGCAATAGGAAAGTGGAAATAGCATCCTGAACTTTATAGAGTGCTATTCTGAGAAGGGAGCTGGCAGTGGTTGGATGAGTTCTTGGCAATAGACCTGAGGCAGTCACCTTACAGTTGAATGTAGAATAAAGGCTAGGTAGACTAAAAACCAAACAGGGAAATGTTAGGCTAGGGACAAACATTACACAGAAACCAGTTTAAGTGATCAGAAACTGGTTTAAACCTGTAACAAAACAGATGCTGAGTGCACATAAACCAGTATGAAAATGACTGAAACCAGCTTGAGATAAACCTGCTTGAATGTAGTATCAGACTTAACTGATTTGTGTCAAACTGGTTTATGCAGTCTCTGTCCCAGACCTCTTCCTGGTTTAAAGTAAACCACAGTCCCCCAGCATCCCAAAGGCTTTGCAACTCTGAGCAGGGCTCTGCTCTCTACTCCAGCCCGGTAGGGCTGGCCACACCCCTCTGCTCCCTGGCTAGATCTCTGGCAGAGACTGCAGGTACAGCAGCTTCCACCTGGCTTCCTCCTGCTCCCTCCCTGCCCCAGCTCTCTGCTGAAGCAGGTATTCCCCCCTACCCTCTGCCTTAAACAGACACATGTCAGCATTAGCTAGCACACCATGTGCTGGCTATAGTCCTGTGGTTTGGGAGATGGGACAAAGGCAGAAAGGACAGTGTTGGCTTAGGGGTTTTTGGACCTAATCAACAGGTAGCTGGTAATATCCCCCCATTCCTTCCTTGGAAAAAGCTGTTTAAGAAGAGCTTGAACTAATGAGAGAGGCTCTTGGGGATTTTTTTTGATGGGCTGATAGATGCTAACAACTCCCCATATAACTCCCTGCTGTGTAACTCAGTGCTCTGTTATCAACTCTGTGGTGGCTCCCTTGCTGGTCAGGATGGGGGGTGGGAAACCCCAGCCTAATCATAGCACCCTGCCAGGTCTTGGCCATGCCCCACCCTCCTCAGCTCAGCATCTTGGAAGCGAAGAGAGGGCTGCTCTAGTAATGCCCCCAGCTTCTAACCTGAGCCATTGCAGACATGTGCATTTCTTCATTCCAGAGGGATGTCTGTATGGTTAGAAACCGGTTCATCTTCACCAGGTTAGACTAACTTGCAAAGCTGAAACCAATTCAGGCTCAGACTTTTTGAATGTTTGTCCCTAGCATTATTGGCTAAGGCCAGGTACAGACATTACATATATACCTGTATAAGTGATTGGAAACCAGCCTATACCTGTAACAGAAACAGTGTTCAGGACACATAGACTGGTTTAAAAATGGCAGAACCCACTCTAATGTAACAAGCACCGAAGTCCATGTACCTTGATGCAGAGTGGTACATGCCAGGTAAAATGTGGCTGGCAGCAACAGAAGTTTGTTCTTTTAAGGACATCGTGCCAAGGGCAGATGACAACCTGCTCCAGTGGAGACATCTTGAAAGAAGGAAGACCAGAGGAGAGACTGATAAACAAAAATATCCCTCTGCAAGCAGAGGGAAAATCTCAGCATCCTGACTGGCTTGGAGGGATCCTTTAAAGGATGTGTGTGGGCCATGAGGGGAAGAAGGATTCTTATGGGGCAGATCCACCTCTTGGGGCAGCAGAAGCTCATGAGAGGATTTCTGGGGGACCCAGGAGCTTGCAGCCAATAGGAACCAAGCCAGGGCTTCAAGACATGACAGGCTGATCCCTGCAGAACCCATTCCCAGGAACCTGTGAGCTTTGTGTGTGGTGTAAGGGATGGTGAGACTGGAGGACATAGCCCAGGGACCTTAAGCATCTGCAAAAGGCCAGGTTAGCCTGAGGAGGCAGGTGTCATACAGGGTAGCTGTGTGATAGAGGAAACCCTACTTGGGTGGTAGGGAAGTGAGAAAAAAAATTAGCCAAGTTTGCTCCAAATGCTGTAAACACAGCACATTGGACCAGCCTCTGTGCTCATGCACAGGCACCCAAAAGATTCAATTTCATGACAGTTTTAGATGTTTTTAATCTGTGTGGCAAAAAAACATTTTTGTTTCTTTCTCCCTTCCTCTTTGTCCAAAAAGTCCCAACATGCTACACCTATAGCCCTCCCACCCCAAGCACTGTGACAGGTGAACCTGAGTTTGATAGTATGAATGCTGCTACTAATGGCCTTGCCAGTAGGGCAGGGATGTGCAAAATTTCTCCGTCTGTTTCATTTTGATACTGTTTCGACTCATAAGCTGTTTTGAGCTTAAAACAGAAAAATTGAAATGAAATGAAGGGCTTCAAAACAGCCTCGAAATGAAACAAGGGCGGTCAAAATGTTTTGAAACATTTTAAGTTTCAAAGCAGCCAGCCAGGTGGTGGGAGACAGGGGAGAACCAGGTCTGTGATCAGGCTGGGGAAGGGAACTCAGCCCGGCTCAGTTCCCCTCCCCAGGTCAGTGACTGGGCTGGGGAAGGGAACTCAGCCCTGCTCAGTTCCTCTCCCCAGTGCTGCAATCAGGGAATGAAACAAAACTCGAAACAAAACACTGTTCTTTTGAAATGTCAAAACGGATGTTGAAGTAGAACGCTGCTGTTTTGAAAAGCCCTACTTGCCAGCTGGAGTTGCAAAGGGAGGGAGGAATTGATTGTAGCCACCTACTTCAGGCACTAACACTGAGGTGAAATAAAGTGGAACTGTACAAAAATCTGTAGAGAAATACAGGCGAGGGGAATGCTGGTTGGTCATTCACTCTCAGTACTCTCCTGAGTGCATGTATATATGCCCACACCCATGCACATTGTGATCCCTCTTGAGCTTCACTGCTTGCTGTACATTTTCAGTTAGGCAAGTTATTCGGTTCCTGGGTGCAAAGAAATGAGATGTCTTTCAATAAGACAAATGGGCAAAATAAAGGCTTTACTTTCAATTTTTCCCCATAATAGCTTTATCTGTGACTATTCCCTCTAGCACACACAATGGCAGGGCCTTGAGCTTGTGTCGGTTTGGAGCTAGTCAGGAAACTATTTCTCCTTTTTTCCCTTGTGAAGTTTCAACCACAATACATTTTTCATTCTTCATCACTTTTCAAGTTTGCAATGAAAGCCAAAATGTTGCTGCAAACCAGCAAATGAGTTTTAACAAAACCCCAGAAATTTAGCACACACTGAATTCCTCCCCTCCCCTCTAATTCTCTACTGTGTCAAAAGGTCAGGGCTCTTGTTTAAAAAGTTGACAAAAATTGACCAGCTTTATTTAGTTTGTGCATAGTGGGGCCTAAAGGTAAGATTTTAGGGAAACAATAATATAATGTGTCAGTTATGTTCAAGTTTGGAGTAGGAGGACCTGCTTCCTGAAAGGTGTTGGGTGGGAGTAAGAGGGGGAGAGAGGGGAACAGTTTTTGAAAAAGAGAGACACTGGCAGAGGTTCAAAGATAAATGGATAGGAACAGACAGAGGAGCCTAAAGTAGGACAGGAAGTGGCAGCAAGCAGTGGTTATGAACAGGTTGCCTTAATCAAGTTACACTTACAATTATGTAACTTAATGATTTCATTACTGCACTTCTCACCCACCCGCCTTCCTAATGATGTCAACCAAACTGCAGCTTTTTGTGACAGGAACTGTATGTTGTTTTGTAGCTGTGTAATGAGCAGGGCTCTCACCCCAACTGGAGCGTCTGGAAACTACTGTAACCTAGGCTCAGACTCCACCTTCCTGGTTGAAAGAGAATATACGTATAGCTATCACTGTTCTAGTTTTTCACTAACATGCACAGTTCTAGTGGTTTAGTAGCTTTGATTCAGTTTCCAGGGTAAGTTTGACTCATTTATTTGTTTTTAGCAGGTCCTGTTCTGCAGGATCATTACACCCATGGAGACACTAGAAGGGCACACACCTATAGTACCTATCACACTGCTGGTCTGAGAAAAATGGATGCTGTTTTACTTTAAGCGAACTCTTCCTTCATCATCCCAATCTCCCTCGAGGTTATAGACTATATTTCTATGGGCTGTCACTCTTGGAGAAGAAACATGCAGGATAGGGCCTACAAAACTGTATAAGCAGCAACTTTGTGAAAATTATTAAATCCAAAGTGCTGATCATCACAGCCTTAGCAAAGTGACTTAAATTAATGCACCAGCTGAACAGTTCTGTATGCTCTGCATTGATGTTCCTCATTTGAAATGAATCTCCCTAGACTTGAAGGCTATTTGGAAACAGCTGATGGTACCTGTGATGAGGATTCCAATCTTAAAGTTTCCAAACTGAAATTAGACATATGTCCTGACATGTTGACGTTAATTTGTACTGTTATAGCTGCAATGGGTTTATTTTGCAAGCATTTTTAATAGAATTTCAGGGGAGACAGTTGCTCTGTGAGGCAAGCTGGAAAAGGGCTGCTTAGAAGCCATAATTCCAAAAGTTAATTTGAAATTGCTTTTCTTGCCAGAATTTTTCTGAATTACATGGCTACTTAAAAACCAGATATTGTAACAGCTGATAAACTAGTAGGAAAGGCAAGGCTAGGTATCATAGTGGTAATACATTAAAGCTTTCGTATCTGCAGATCAGTGTTCAAATCTTGCTCATTTCAAAGCAAAATGAATAGAGTGATCTCATTCCAGTTCTTGCATTTGTTGTTTATGCATGTTACAAAACTGCAGCTTCTGCTAAATAGACTTGAATATAGAAACTAGAGTAAAAGGGTTGAGACTCATGCTAACTCAGCTGTCTATGCTTTCAGGACTTTGTTGTAGCCAGTCCCTAACTTACATTATTTTAAATTAATGCATAGAAGAATTAGAATATAGTGGTAGGTGCAGTCATGTACAGTTGCAAATTGGAGCTATTTTACTTGTGAACAGTACTATGTGGTACTGTGGAAGGTAAGCTATTTCAGTGGGGAGTTGACAGATAGGTCCTTGATCTCAGGGAAATATAGTAGTAAGTCTTCCAAATCTGTTATCTGAAGTTGTTTTGTGGACTATTTTCTACCAAGCAATAGGCATTCCCTGCACAGGGTCAAGGACAGCTTCACAGAGGCTCTCTGAATGGCAGCATATAGGGGTTCAGTGCAAATGGGTTAAAGGAAAAGGTCTGTAGATATACACCTGTACAGGTCATGTGGTTCTTCCTTCTGTAATAGGGCTAAAAGGGTTACTTAGTTCAGGATGCTTTAGTAGTCTCTGTGGAGTGGTTTCCACAGCAACTCCATAATCTAGAAAATATTCTCTTCCATACTCACAAAAGATGTACAGTTGTCTGCTTGGAGTGGGGTTTGAGTCCTTAGTTTCGATCTGATATGAGGTGTACAAACCCTATGCAAGCTGAAAAGACTTAATGAACTGTGGTAAATACAGTCAGCTTTACCTACTGCACCTGTGGATAATGTCAGGTCTGTGGAAAGGAACAGGAAAAAAAAGGAGATCACTGAAGTGGGGGTTGACTGGGAATGAGCACAAACTCAGTCTTCACTCGTGTGGGGACCGAGTATAGCTAGTGGGGTTGTAGGTATTTTGACCGATTGAGTAGAATTAGGCACAGACGCATATTGGTTGAGTTGAAATAACTTTACTTACAATACTGAAGTACATGGACTCGCATTGATGTACACAGTGTAGGCACCTTTTGTAAAAGTTGCAATCCGGGTAGAGCTCTAAACAACACACCAATGCTTTCCAGGCATGCAGGGTACAGGGTACGTCGGGACAGTTGGTGACGGGGAGTTGTTGGTGGGTGATCAGGCCTCCAAGTTTGCTCCGAGGTGTACGCGGAACTCTTTTCCGAAGTACATGTGGATTTCTCCGACTTGGGCGGAAACTGCCCTAGCTTTTATATGGCTAGCGAGCCAATTGCTAGTCGCCAGGTAGGAATAATTTACAACAAGCCAATGGGTAGTGTGCATGCAAACAATACAATTGCTAAGTTTGGTGGGGACTGTTCACTGTACCAAGGTTTTTCCCACCATACCGAGAGATTTTTTGCACCGAGGAATCGCATTGTGCTAAGAAATTTCACTGTGCCAAGGTACGTTTAATCACTGAGCACAGACAACTCGGAGAGAGTGCTGCATATGA
Source organism: Caiman crocodilus (assembly GCA_030014935.1). NCBI lineage: Eukaryota > Metazoa > Chordata > Crocodylia > Alligatoridae > Caiman > Caiman crocodilus. The sequence goes on along the minus strand of JAGPOW010000797.1, from coordinate 21,016,308 downwards.
AAACTGAAAGCTTGGACAGTGTCTCTTGCATAAAAATGGCTGGGGCCAGACTAGATTGTGGTAACAAGACTGCCACAAGAAAATAAAACTCTGCTAATGGCTTGCAACACATTAGGCATCAAGACAGTGGAATGCTTGCATTACCCAATACCAGACCCATGCCATAAAATAAAAGTGATAGTTAAAATTGTTGGCAGAGACCTGACACACTCACTACATCTGTATATCCAAGCTAAGAAAGCCAAAGGAAAGGCTGAGCCAATGAAGGCAAGGTAACTATGTATGCATTTCAATTGAACTAGCAACTAAAGGAGACAAAATACTAAATATTAATTTCAAGCAAAACCTGCAAAACATGCACTGAATACAGGAAAAATGTGCTGTATGTGACATGCTAACATTTCTCCAAACAGGCCTCCAATGTCTAAGGTGTTACAGATGTTTCAACCATCCAATCTCTATTCCTGGAGTTTGATAAATGGACCTGGTGTACTGGTGTACTTGTACTGGTGTACAAGCTACTGCAAATTTGCCCCATTGATATACAAATACCCCAAAACAGGTCTAGTAACACCTCTAAGCATCCTGTTTGACCACTCAAGACCCATCACCTGTAACTTACCTCCAATTGAAGTAGCTGCAGAGAAATGCAAGTCTTCACACCTAGACAAATCCAAAACAGGAGCCAGGCAATTTAACAATTGTAATATAATAGTCACCCTTTTCCCCTCTGTTTTGTTCAGACTTTAATCAACCAATTATAAAGGAAAAATGCTTTGAAGCTGTATAATTAAACAGTATAAAGCAAGACAGAACTGCCAGCAAAGTGTGTGCAGTCCAGGGAAGACCAAAAAGCCACCCTGTCGTCCAACTGATAAGTAAAGGATCCATGCTGTAAGGGTGTACAAGAATTGCTTCTTGCCTGCATTTGGGTAAAGATCTCTTTTGCAGCTAAGATAATACAAGGACTAATAGCTCATTTTATATTGGGAAAGAGTCTTTTTCTATCATTTAGTTTTGTAGCTTGTTGGTAATTATTAAAGCAAGCGTTTCTGCTATTCGTCAATTGAGTGTTATGTCAAGTCTTGGGGAACTAGGTTTAAACACCAAGTTCTCTTGTTCTGACTGTAACAAGAGAAGCTAAGGAGTAAGAGTAAGAAGAGTAAGGCGTAAGGAGTAAGAACTGTGTGAGACTGGTCAGTCAGAGACTCCCTACAGGAAAGGCAGGCCTGATGTTGGACAGTATTCATTTCAGTGGGGCCTGATGATCAGGGGTGTCCTAGTTCAACCGAAAGAGAGTAGATAAATGACCACAATGAGAACCAGACTTTGACAGGATAAAAGATCCTTAATTTTTATGTATGGAGAATACAACTTTGGATTTTGCCGTCTTTGTAGCAGAGTAGTTAAAATACTATAGTGACCTGACTAAAGGACTGAAGTATACAGTAAGTTGGAAGCGCTGTGGGGGAACCCTAGGCACAGTGGCTTTAGCATCTTTCCCAGACATGAGGAGGTACATAGTGACCGCAGCTGACTTCGTGCCACTTGGGCAGGAGGTTGAACTCAATGATCTCGCGAGGTCCCTTCGAGCCCTAATGTCAATAAAATCGATGGTGTCCCAATGGCAGTCAGTCAGACAGTTCAATATGAAGTATCCTTATTCAGAAATTGTTGTGCTGATTGCACAGTAACATACAATTTGAGCACAGCTTCCAGGAGTAAAACATTTCTACTTTAAAATACTATTTTCATGAGTATTTGTGCCAATAAATGTAAGTGGGAAACAAAAGTTGTGAAATGCATCTGAATGAAATATCTGTTTTGACTTTGAGGAATATTCATAAAATGTTTATTCCACTATTCTCTCAAGTCTAATATCACAATTCGAAACTTAGGACACAGAGTTTTATTGGTTTTAGGTAGAATGAAATGAATAGGGAAAAAATGGGCCTCACAAGAAAGAATAAAATCTCAGTCTTGTAACTTTAGGCCCATGTGGGCCTCATTCTTTTCAAGGTACGTCCACATAGACTCCAGACTCCATTTATAAAAAATGGTTTGCAGGTCCACAATACAAATTATTTACCCAACAACACACATTGACTGAAATTCAAAGCTGTGGCACAAATTTTCAGGTAGGGTAGCAGTTTGTTAGAGGCCATTTAGTTCTTCAAGTTGGAGTCCTTGAAGATGCCCCTTCTGAGAACAGTTGACAGAGTATTAGAAGTAACCTGATTTAGGTGAATGGAAATTGGCAATTGGCTATGACGCTTGAAGTATAAATTTTACTGATTTGGGATTTTTAATCATGTACAGTTCAGCAGATATTCAATACTTGTATTTCATTCTTTTGACTTTACAGGACATTGTACATATTAAACAATATTCCATAAACAAATTAAAATCAATAACTTAGTTATAGGGCTGCCAATAACACATCCACAGCAAAATGAGCATGCCAAGCAATGGTGAAAGCCTTGAATCAAATGCTTTGTATCTTTAGCTCAACTTAGTTGATTGTCTGAGAATACTGATACACCAAAATCTGCATAGTAACATGGTCATTAAGGGAAAAAATATTATTCTTGAACAAAGCATAAATGTGGATAAGCTCTGATCCATGTACTATTTGGATGCATTTTCCTCATACATCATTGTGAAGGCTAATATTTATCATCATCAGGATAACTTCATGGGGAAGGGGCTAGCGAAACATCCAGTGGTATATTTAATATCCTGCTGCTGCTCTGAGGTGCCATTCTTGCAGCAACCTGACAAGCACAACAGAAGACAAACTCAGTCATTGGCTTTACTTTATCCTATTCCTTTATCTCTTATCCTATCCCTTATTTCTATCGATGCAGCAGGGGGTGCTTTGGAAGTGCGTTCAACTTCTGGCTCCAGGCCTTTCTGATGGAGAAGATACTTTGTGGGAGCTTTTCCTTGACAGGCAGATGAGGTGCTATCTCAGAGAAGGGAAGCAGACATGCAGTACCTCCATGCTCCCAAGAGCTCGATTTATTTGTGAAAGGGATGTGGCTATAGCAAGGGTCTGGATTTGATGATCAAGGGTGTCCCTTCCATTCTGTCTTTCTTCCCTGTAAAGTATCTTAAAGGGAGGATGGTGTAAGTCTGTATATTAAGGCCTAGACAAACTTGATTCTCCCTACCCTAAGCCTAGCAGAAAGGATTCCCTGGCTCTAACCTCGTTTGCCAAATAGCTCCATGATAGCTGTAACTCCCCGCTCTCATCTCGAAGTTGCCTTGAACTAGCTCTGGAGGTCCCTTTAAGGGATTTGCTAGATTTATAAACATGACCAAGATGTTAAACCTGACCTTGGCTTAACTCCCTATTGAAGTGGCATTGGCCATATGAGTGCAACTTGGCGCCATTTGTGAACAGTGCACTTTTTGTGACTGCAGGCTTTCAGATGCCAGATAAGTGAGGAGTGCTATAGCTGGATGCCAGGTGAGGATAGCAGCTTTGTTGAAGGGAAAATACCTCATTGCCTTTTACCTTCTAATACAAGCCTCCCTATCTCTGTCAGCCCAATGCCATTCTGTGAGTTTAATCTGTGTTAGCAGTAAAAACAATTATTCACATATATGCTTTATTCCAAAACACTTTATACATGTCACAAATCTCATACAGATATATGAAGGGATCACTTAACCAACTACTGATATACAACCACTTCCAGATGGAACAGAACAGCTGTTAAACAGTGCACAACAACACTACTCAACAATGCCAGAAGGGGCCATTAGATCATCTCATCTGACCTCCTACCTAACACAGGCCGTAGATTTTACAAAGTGACAGAAAGCAAAGCAAGCCACACACATTTATCAGTGTGTAGGGAACGTGGAGAGAATAAAGCTAGCCAAGCTACAGTTTAGGCAGGCTATCAGTGCTTATGCCCCTGATTTTGCAACACAAATGTCACAATTACCTTGGCCCTTTATTTAAATGCCTCAAGGAGTTCAGCTGTTTTACATGTTGTCCTCATCACAGTTCCCCCAGCTACCCATCAACTGTGCCACCTTTCTCAAGTGTATTTGCTCAGTACTGATTTATGGCTAAGAACACCATCTATTGAGTCACCAAAACCTCCTCTTATTGCACTATTTATGATTTTATTGCAAGTCTCAGAGAATGTTTAGTGTTTTACGTAAAGCATCAGTACCTAAAGACAAGCAATTACACGAGGCTCACAGCTTTGTTTTAAACAAGTTTTAGCTCTCGTAGTTGTAGAACAAGCTTGCAAAAGTGAATTATGCCTATGGACAAGCATAACATTTCAGCATTTTTAGAAGTCCTTGACATTCAGGAGTACAACACAAGCAGTTCCAGTGTAACTGGTATGTCTGTCTGCTCCCAGACTTGTATAAGTTAACTAAATACTATAGTCTTAAACCTGAATAAAGCAGGTTTCCTAGTTTAATTTATAATAATAATGGTATAATAAAGCATGCTGATATAATTCAATACTAGTTTAACTCTTATATCTATTCATGTCCTAAATGCACTCTAAAAAACCTCAGATTTACTTTTTAAAATCTCATGATTAAAGCCAATCTGACAATTTTTTAGAGATTCTTTTGAGTAACAATCACTCATACAAGTATCCACTAGGGTAGCATTTCCCAACCTTTTGGTTCTGGCGGCAAACTTATCAGGCCTTTCCCATCCTGCGGCATACTGACTGAATATGGAGCAGCAGAGGAGTGGTGAGTGGCCGGCATGGACTGGGGGCCAAGCAGCCGGGTGCAGCATGGGGGCAGGGGGTGGGCAGAGTGGCACAATTGAACACAGTGTGTGGATGGAGCCATGCCTCCCCATCTGTCTGTGTGTCCATGGCAGCAGCAGGCAGGGGGCATGGCTCCAGCCCAAACTTCTGTGGCACACCTGGATGTGCCTCATGGCGCACCAGTGTGTTGCAGCACACTGGCTGGGAAACGCTGCACTAGGGATGTAGGGCCTGAAGTTCACTTCCCTGTTGTGAATGAGGTACTGCAGGGACTTAAAGCTGGGAATAATTTTCCACTCAGCTTTGCTTGCAGCCTTTACACCCACTGTATGCTTTTGTACCCTTCTCTTTATTCCCTACATAGTATCACCTAGACAAAAGGGAAGAGGTAGATATAATACATTTGGACTTTTAAAAAGCCTTTGACCTGGTGTCCCATAATGTCCTCATGGACAAATTGGGCAACTGTGGCCTCGACTACTCCGCAGCCCCATGGCTGGGGAACTGGCTCTGAAGTTGGACCCAGAGGGTGGTAGTTGATGGAACCGAATCAACATGGCACTTGGTGACAATTAGTGTCCCCCCAAGGCTCCATTCTTAGACCTGTACTCTTTAATGTCTTCATAAATGATCTGGACACTGGTGTCAGAAGCAGACTGGCTAAGTTCTCTGACCACACCAAAATTCAGGGAAGAGTGTCCACACTTGAGGATAGGTTGGTGATCCAGTCCAACCTTGATAGGCTTGCAAAGTAGGTAGATGAAAACTTCATGGCATTCAATATGGAGAAATATAAGGCGCTCCACCTTGAGGGGAAAAAACCCTGCATCACACTTATAGGCTCAGCAGTGCTACACTCATTAGCACCATGACTAAAAGAGACTTGGGGGTTATGACTGACCACAAGAAGAACATGAGTCACCAGTGCAATACTGTAGCTGGCAAAGCAAACAAAACTCTGGCTTGCATCTACCGATGCATCTTGAACAAGACCCAGAATTGCATTCTCCCACTGTATTCTGCCTTGGTGAGGCCACAGCTGAGGTACTGCCTCCAATTTGGGGCTCCACAATTTAGGAAAAACATGGAGAAGCTTGAAGGAGTCCAGAGGAGAGCCACGTGCATGATCAGAGGGCAAGAGAATAGGCCTTTTGAAAAGAGGCTGCGAGCTATGTAAATCTTCAGCCTGGAGAAGCTCAGGCTCAGGGGTGACTTGGTGGCAGCCTATAAGTACATAAAGGATGTGCATCAGGATCTGGGGTAACACCTGTTTACCGGAGCACCCCAAGGGATGATGAGGTCCGATGGTCACAAACTCTTAAGCTGGACATAAGGAGAAGCTTTTTTACTGTCCAAGCTCCCAAGGCCTGGAATAGACTCCCCCAGAGGTTGTGCAAGCACCTCCTTTGAACACTTTTAAGAAACATTTGGATACTTATCCTGCTGGGATCCTTTGACCCTAGCTGACTTCCTGCCCCTTGGGCAGGGGGCTGAACCTGATGATCTTACCAGGTCCCTTCCAGCACTAACATCTATGAAATCTACATATTAATGGTTGAGGCAAAGTAGAATACATGAGTGCTTAGTTTCAAGAAGTTAGCTAGAACTACCCACTAATAAAGAGGTAAGGGAGAAACAGGCAGCCATCTCCTGGCTAGTAAATAGAACAAACATGAATGGGAGGTAATAGAAGAAATGAAAATAGATGCAACACAAATTGTCATTTCACAAAATGACTTTTCACTAGAGAGCTGCTCTGAATACATAGTGACACTTTACAGATGATTCTTGGCCTGTTAAACAACAATTTTCCTTATATTTATGGCTCTTGAGTTGTGTCTGACAGTTTTATTGCATGCAAACTGGCACATTATGAAAAGAGAAGTAAATAGGTCTATAGAATCATGGCTGCTGCATTCCTGCTCAAGGGAAAAAAATATTTGGTTTTTACCACATGGTTGAAAAGAAAAGACAGTTCTCACTCAGTGTTTTATGGTAGTTCCCCACTCCTGTCTCCCCCTCCACCTTAAACAGGCTAGGATTTGAATTAACTGCATTATATCATCCAAAAGCCGCCTCAATAGATGGACAAGAAAGGCAACCGCCTGTTTATTTGAGGAAATTATAAAATATTCTGCCTGTGCTGTGCACACTGAAAAGTACATTAGCTTTAGCTTTTTTTAGAATTCTTTGAGAGAAGATATACCGCTAAGACACTTGAACTCTATTATGATGTCAAGCTTCTGCTATTTTCTATTATCCTTGGGACAAAAGCAAATGAAATCCGTATATGGGCTCATGAAACAGAATGTATTCCTTGGAAATAATTGTGCCAATTGCCCTTTATGTACTACTAAACCTATACAAATAAAAAGAACAATTTCCAAGGTTAGTACCATATTTATTTGGACTGAACAAATTCTTTGCCAGATAAATACAATTAGTGTACAGCAGCACTTCCAAAGAAACATTTTACTCTCTTTTTTTCCTTTCTCACAAATCTTGCAAGAAAAGATAAAGTTTTATCTCCATCTTCAGCTTTCATTGCAAAATTTGGATTTAATTACTTGTTCCCCACACCCTTTCCTTCTGGTCAGTTAAGAACAGAAGTGATTTCCCCTCCTATATATCTCTGTATTTTTTGCTTTCAATTTCTGTATATTATCTCTAACTGTAAACTTCTAACAAGCAATATTGCATGGTAGAACAGTAAGTACAAACAATACCCCTGGGGTTAGAAGTATCCAGTAATGTTGCCCATCCAACAAAGTTGTATCCCACAAAATCAATAGAAAACTATTGGTTCACCACTTTCCAACACTGGACTTCTGAATCAGTGCAGTGAAAGGTCCCTAGAACTAGAATGGAATTGCCTACAAGAAACGGAATGGGGACCTGCTCAGTAATAGTTGTAACACCCTGCAGGTTGGGACCTTTAGGTTAGAACAGAAGTTGTAGGAGGGAGAACTTGGAGGGTGTTTCATGCACAATGTTCAGTGGGATAATAAATGTGCTTGCTTTGGTCTGTAACACCTATATCTTTATTAAAACCCCTGCTTAGCACCATGTTGTCCACTTGTGCTCAGACCTCTTCTCTAATCCTCAGGCATATGGAGCTTCCTGGAAGCTTGCTGGTATCACCCTCTAAGTTGGTGCTTCTACACCTCCTCTTCTAACATGCAGGTTTTCTGCAGGTTGTTAAAATTATGAGGCTATTTTGCCACTCGTGCTACTACTAGTGAATGAATTGAACTGATTGAAAATCTATCCAAGGTTTTAAAGTTAGCTTTCAATTGTTTGCATGCCAAGTGGTCTTTTTCTTAGTGGCTAGCCAGTCATGTAGATAAGTTAACAAATACCTGCATGTTAAAAAAACAAACTCTCCTGTCTTCCTTCTGTTTCCTTTCTGGTTTGTCTTTTTACAGAGATCACTGCACTTTTACACAAACAAAACACATTCCACAGAACTAGCAGTGGTAGGAATAATGACGTGCATCTTTGAACATAAAGCAAGATGGTAAGACGGATCAATGTTTTTCTATCTCTAGAACTGTAGTTTCAAATACTGCTCAAGTCACAATTAAAAAGAAGATTGTGGGTCTTACCATGTTGCTCAGATAAGTGAATACTCTGGCATAACTCTGGCAGGCTGTGTTAAGAAAAGGTCTTTAGGGCTTAGATGGCTATCATGTGCCTCAGATCACTGAGAAAATGCACAGCTAACATATACAGGAAAATTACATGACACCAACTGACACTGCATGTTCTGAGAAGGGCTCTTCATTATATTTTCAAGGATACCAAGCTTATTGTAACATTATGGACCATATTTCTTTTGTATAAATGTGAAAAAAAAGAAGCCAGAGAATAGCAACTGTCTCTTTCCTGTAGCTTCTGAACAGTCTGCATTGATACACTTGTACGTATCGGTGAGAACATCATTTCCCTTGGCCTGTGTTAGAATACTGGTGATTTGCTGTCTCTCAGTAATATTTAATCTTATTTTTTTCAAGAAAAACTATTTTTTATTAATCTCGTGGCAAATTGCTTCCAGTGATTTACAACAAGGGGTTTTGGTTAAAAAATTGCACAGTAGCTAAAGGATTCTTTCTCCTCTTGTTTCAATATGTTAGTTTATTGTAAGGGAGAAGAAAGCTTTACCTTGAGCTTTGTGGAGACTACTGCAAGCTCAAGCAGCTGTCGTTGTTCTGACTTTTTCTAACTTCTATTGCCATTTCTTGGCTTTTTAAAAAGTTATATTAGTGAATGTTAAAAATCATAGTTATTTACATGTCTTTATAGAGACTGAAGAGAATATGGGACCCTGTGCGTAGTGGCTACATGGTACATAGTTGTTATATGTTAACACAGGGAGCATCTACATGAGATGCTGCTGTGCAGTAGGGTTGGAAACAACCTGTGTGCAGCTGGGACTGCACAGTAATGGCAGTTACTACAGTCATTTAATACTTGATAAAGCAAGTAACAAGTACGCAGTCAGGTGCACGGGTAGACACACCCACAATCTAGGACTTGCCATTATCTGTGTAGCCTATGATGCTCATGTGGGCTACATGAGTCATGCAGTTTACAATGCTGCCAACCCCCAACACTCAAAAGTCAAAACCAGTAAGATTTACTTAAATCAAATTTTTTTTTAGAAAGTAATTTCTAAAAAGGGTTTTATTTGCCCTCTTTTTTGAGCCATTACGGTGAAACATGCTTTTGGCATGTTTTCAAGTACTTCTCCACAACCAGGAGGGCTAGAAAATGTTTAAATGGAATCTGAGTTTTTATTGCTTTGTCATGTTAAGGAGCTAGAAATTAAATCTTGTAATTTGTACAATCTTGTAATAAAATTGAGAGCAGACACCATTAATTATGGTCAAATAACAGCTAGACTCAGTGGAGGTTTATATCAATGCAGAACTTCATGAAGAATTAACCATCGATTGGCAAAGAAGGTGTGGTGAGGAAAAACAATTACATCCCTCTTCTGCAGATAAAAGAGACTGCAGAGTCCAGTGCTCAAGGAGTAGGTCAGTCTAGTCACTACTTCAATCTAATAAATACATAAATAAAGAGACACAGCCAGCACATCAGGGGGATGTGCCAGTTCAAAACATCCTATCATTGGGTTCGCTGGGGCTTCTGTCGAGGCCTGGCTGTACATTAAAGCTGCTCTCACATCCAATGGCAAAAGACTATTGTACCTTTTTACCTCAACTCTGTCCTAGGTCAGGATGCAGTTTCTAGAGTCAGCATTAGCAAATCTGCCCCTGCATCTGCAGTTGTGTGGTGCTGAAATCTTGAATTAGATTGATCCCTTTCATTTTTTCTATGAAACTTACTGTGTGGGATGGCACCTCTGTCCCCAGACAATAGACCTTCTTACTCTGTGTAGGTAGGGCTAAGCTAAGAATTCAGTATTTCTGTCATTCACCAGCCTCTCATGACTTACATAGGTCATTGAAGAAGGTCTCTTTCAAAGTCTTTACTTTTCCAGTCAGGAAAAATCCCTCTCCTCCATATTAAGGGTGCCATGGATTCAAGGAGAGAAATTGAAGATCATTTTGGAAAAAGCTTAAGAACGGATTCCTAAAAATCTACCATCTCATTCAGCTGCCAGGTAGTATTGTTTTTTGCTCAAGCCCTCTTGACTTGGGCTGTGTTTTAGCAAGAGGTTCCTTTTTTCCTATTACCTTCCAGCCACCTCTAGTGCTGTATCTTTGCTGTAGATTCAGTAAAATGTGGAGAGTGTTGCTCTGTAAATATTATTTATGGGCAGAATTTAACTCTGAGAACTTTGACATTTCGTTCTTTAGAAAAAATTCCACACAAGTTGGCTAAAGGCATTGAGTTGTGTTGCTGACTGGGGTTTCAAAGAGAGTTAACTTGAGAAGCAAGGAAACAAAGTACAGTGTAATAGTTGTATAATTTACCCTCATCCCACATCCTTGTTTTGGTATCAGAACACCCTATTATGTTGAAGCAATACCAAATTGCTAAGTGATACATTATACCCATCATGTATTTGGTGTTTTTCTTAAAAGTCACAGTTCTGGGAGTTAGGTCCATGTTGTTGCATGCCAAGGACATTTTAGCTTTCCTTTAAATACAAGTTTGTTTCTGTCAATGTAGTTAAGATGAAAACCTTGAAAATATGACTTACAGAGATCCAAAAGGCTCAACATTTGGAAAGTAAACACACAGCAAGTGTGGGAAAGTAGCTGGTTAAAAATATGCTTAGAAAATTCTATAAAAAGGTCCCTGTCCCATGCTACAAAGGAAGACAAAACCCCTACACTATGTCAGTCTGAGCTGTAGAAATAATTCCTTCCTTATCCCAAATTTGGCAATCAGTATGACTTGCAGCAAAAAAGCAAGACCCTCTAACCAGGACCCTCTAGGTTTCCTTTGTATATAGAAGTATCAGTGCACCTGATCAAAACCCTGCAGTATGAGTTGTGCCCAGCTGTAATGCCTTGGAGGAAGGTGAAAAACATACCTCAGAATCTTGTAGCATTCATAAGGAGGAAAAAATTCATTCCTGACCCCAAAGGGTGATCAACAAAAGCACTGCAATATGAGATTGTGAGGCCCCTTACAGAATACAAAACCCACCCATACATCCTAATCTGGGAACCACAAATGCATGACTCCACATCACATACACTGAATCCCATATATCCCCTCACAGTCTTAATTTTTGCTAAATCAAATAACGAATTCCTATAGTCTACTCTCGTAAGGAAAAGTCTTCATTCCCTTAACTTCCTTAGCAGCCCTTCTCTGAACTCTTTCATGTTTAACTTAATCTTTCTTGAACACTGGTAACCAGACACATTCACAGTATATTAAATGGGTTTTTCCATTGCCTTGTGTCATAAAGCAGTTTAAAATTATGACCCCTCCCAGATTGGCAGGGTTTAGATGTTATCCCAATAGTGTTTTATGATGTTCAATATTGTACTGTTTGTATTCCCTGTTGAACTAAGCTGTTTGTTAATGTTTGTCGAATGTTAAGTGACCTGACCAAGGCGAAAGGGAAGCAGTAGCGGAGAGCATCAACCAAGCTTCTTTGGGTAAAAAGGGGTTAAGTAGCTGACCCAGAGAGCCATGACTGACAGAACCACCGAGCAGATTCCAGAACCGTCCATTTGAGCAGCGTGCTGATTGGTTAAAAAGTTTATAAGAGGGTCTGCTTGCTGCGAGGTGGTGTGGGTCGTCTGGAGTTGGTGGTGTAGTATAGATCATTTCTGGGTTGCACCTAGTCCTCTCAGGAGATAGAGGGGAAGCCAGGGCGCCTACACCTCTGTGTTGAGGAGGGATTTATTCCTGACTCACACAGATACCACGGTGCTGGGACTTTCACCATTGATCAGCACTGTTGGGTCCCTAGAGGGTCTAGGGAGATTCGAACCAAGTGCTGCGATACGACGAAAACTGGTTGCAGTTGCTGTGAGAGAGTTCACGTACTTACCGCTCATCGTTTCTTTCGCACTGGTCGTCGCTCCGTTACCTTGGCTTCACCTGTACCGCGGTTCACCGCCCTGTAAATAAGTTTGGACCACAGTTCTCGTGAGTAAAGTTCCTTTTATCTTTACCACATCCTGGGAGCCTCTCCTTCTTGCGCCAACCCTCCCCCGGGCCCAAGCACACCAGGGTAGGCCCTGCTCTCTAGCACCTGGCGCTCTACCTGGTGGGGCAAATCAACTCAAGGCCTCCGCAGCCACCCAGAGCTGGCCTTGGTCAGTCACACCTTGTACAATGGTACTATTACCTCCTTGTCCATCCCACATATGCTTTACTAAAGATATCCTAAAATGTTGTGAGCCATTTTCACAGCTGCATTATACTGATAACTCATGGTTATTCTAAAATCAACCACTGCACTCAGGTCCATCTCCTCTTCCGATGTCTCCAGTCAGTGTGCCCCCATCTTATAGCTGATCCATTTCATTGGTTCCTAAAAGCACAACTTGGTATGCTATACTGTTAAATTCATTTCATGTCTAAAGATTTTTTACACAAGAATATCTAAATCATTTGTATGATGATCCAGTCCTCTTCTATATTGGCAATGTCCTCAAGCATAGCATCTTCTGCAGATGTTACGAAGACACTTCTAGTTCCTTTATCAAAGTGACTGATAAAAATATTAATCATTCAGGATATATCAAAGACTGGTTCTTGAGGAACACCATTGCTACCCTCTCTAATGAGATAACTCATCTTTCAACATATCTTCCTCTAGTTTCCTCTTTATTCACCTTAGAGTTGTAGCACATCCCCATTGTCTCTAGTTTGGTAAATAATTTCATGCACCATACTATAAAGATCTTTGTCTAGATCTAGATTAATGAAGCCCACCACATTTTCCTTATCCTACACTGTTCCTGACAATCCAGTCACCTTTTCCTTTCCTAGCTCCTCCTCCTGGCCATTTGCTATGATGATCTATCCACTGCTGCACACTCAAAATGGCAAGGTGCAGGGGCCTAAGAACCAGCAACATTCACTGTATAGCAGCCAGCCAAACACACCTACAGCCTTCTTGTTTTTCTCAAACTCCTTGTCTGCCATGGAAACCTGCCTCTTCATCATATATATCTCTCCTTATGGGAGACTGAGAATCAAGAAGAACATTTTTATCATAGAAATGTGCTTATTAAAAACAATGCAAACGAGGACCAGAACACACCTTTAATAAATTTATCATAAAGCACTGTTATATAAGGGGCATGTCTACATGAGATATTTACTGCAGTTGCCTAATTAGCTCCACAATAAAGTGTCTGTACCTAAATGTACTGCCCTATTAGGTCACAGTAAACTAATAAACACCCCCATAGGTCAGTACATGTAATTACAAGTACTATCCTGCGATTGCATTATTTATTGTGCAGCAATTTATGTGTAGATGCTGATGGGACTTGCTGCAGCACAAAGGTGTTTCATTGCAGGAGCTGCCTGCTCTCTAGCTCCATACTACAGCACCCTTGTGCCCTAGTCAGCCCCTCTGTCGCACAGTGAGATGGGTCAGAGTGGCCCTGGGCTGGCAGGCTGATCCCCCTGAGCACCCCGCCATCTGGGGCTGCTCTGACGTGGCTCAAAGTGCTACGGCTTTCAGGACACACGTACACACAGTGCCCAGGAGCAATAATCTCTGATACAATATGCGCTGGAGTTTATTGCTTGACATTAATTGGATGCGTAGATGCACCCAGTGAGGAATATTTTGCATGTGTATTTTCTCATGCTGGGAGGATAGCATTTCATTTGTACAAGACTATTTCCTTCAGTACACTCTGGCACTGCACAGGTAAGCAAACCCTGTCTAGGAAAAATAAAAATGTATAGAAATAGTAACAAGTTACCAATAATGTTAACTCCAGATATGCTGAACAATCATTGCAAAGCTACATTTATTTCACTGCAAACCTTTTGGATGTCTGCAGGAGAAATAAAATGGAATTTCAGACAGGGATTGTGCACTATTACATGACTCTTTTTTCACTTGTTTTAGAATATACAGCTATGCCCTTTGAGTCGCACAGAATGCCAGGTGGGAACAGTCTGGTAAACAACATCAATGCATATCTTGCTGGGCTACCCTTAGCCTTCATTAACAGTTACTTTCTTTGCTTTCACATGGATAATGGACATATCTTCCAGCCTTAGAATTGCCTGTGGAGGTGCAAATGCAATTACTGACCTGCTCACCTCTAACTCATGTCCCCCAATCCACACTCTTCTCCCCATGCCCCAAAAGCCCTGCCAACCACCCCACTGTAAAACTGCCTGAAGAACTGCAAGTGCAATTACTGACTTGGCCTCTGTTTCTCCCAAAGCTGAAGCCCATCACCATGACAGGCAATCCATCAGCATACTCTACCCTACACACTAGGAAACCACAGTAGCCAGGCCCTCACTGCAATCATTCTGAGTGCTAGGAGGATTCATTCCATCAGAGTTTCAAGACACATGGGGCTGATAGGTAAGTGATACATAATTTATCAGTGCCAAAGCTTCCTAAGAGCAGGAGGAGATTCTGAGGATAGGATATCAAAATTATGGGGGGAAATATTTGTCTTTGTCAAGGTAATTCAACAAAGAAAAAAACACTTCTTCCTTCTCTCACCCCCCTTATATAACATCACACAAAAACATAGTTTTTCCCTTCAATCTTAACAGGAGTTTGTTGCTACCTTTTTCCAAGTTGCCAGACCCCCAAAGGAAGAGCAGGTGGAAAGACTGGAACATCATCACTTGGGGTAAAAGCTGTGTTAACTGCTAATTTCAAATGGCACTGTTTTTCCTTATTCTTTCTTTATGCTTTTTGGGAGGGTGGGGGGGAAGGGGTTATATGAGTACACAGACTCAGTCTGTTTTATACTAGCACTTTTGTAACAAAAAGGAACAGTTTTATTCAACTGTGGTGATTTTTATATGAACATCTTGGCAAAAATGAATATTAAAGGCATTCTTATCCCGTTGAGCTAAATAGGTAATGGAATAACAATTAAGACACAGCCAAATTCCACCCAATCAAGTTATAAAGCATGCGTGTGTAAAACAAGCCTCATATTGTGAAAATAGACTCCTGATATTTAAACAACCCATGGAACTGTCACAATACAGATATATCCCTTCCTTAGTCTGAAAGCACATGAACCAAGTTATAAAGAGATACATACAGGGTGTGTCTACACATGCACATTTAATGAGCATTAGCCCAATTTAAAGCACATTTAACAGATTTTGTAGACATTAGGACGGGAAGGGACCTCGGAAGATCATCAAGTCCAGCCCCCTGGCCTGGGGCAGGAAGTCAGCTTGGGTCAAAGGATCCCTGCAAGATATACATCCAATTGACTCTTAAAGGTATCCAGAGTAGGTGCTTACACCACCTCTGGCGGCAGTCTGTTCCAGGTCTTGGGGGCTTGGACTTTAAAGAGTTCTTCCTTAGTTTGGCCTGAAACGGTCTTGGAAAAGTTTGTGACCATTTGAGCTTGTCATCCCATGGGGCGGTTTGGTGAATAGGTGTTCCCACAGATCCTGATGTACACCCCTTATATTCTTATAGGCATACACCAGGTCCCCCCTGAGCCTCCACTTTTTCAGGCTGAAGAGTCCCATAGCTCTCAGCCTTTCATCATAAGGCCTGTTTTCCTGCCCCCTGATCACGTGTGTGGCTCTCCTCTGGACTCTCTCAAGCTTCTCCAAATCCTTTTAAACTGTGGAGCCCAGAATTGGATACAGTACTCCACCAAGGCCAAATACAGTGGGAGGATGACATCCTGGAATTTGATAGAGAAGCATCTATGGATGCAAGCCAGAGTTTTGCTCACTTTGCCAACTGCAACATCACATAGGTGGCTCATATTCATCTTGTGGTCTATCATGACCCCCAAGTCCCTTTTGGCTGTGATGCTAGCAAGTGTAGCACTGCCAAGCGTATAACAGTGCTGAGAGTTTTTCTTCCTAAGGTGGAGTAACTTAAATTGTTCAGCATTGTGAGCCATCAGGTTTTCATCTGCCCATTTTCCAAGCCTGTTAAGGTTGGCCTGAATCACCATCCTGTCCTCAAGTGTGGATGCTTTTCCCCAAAGTTTGGTGTCATCAGCAAACTTGGCCAGTCTGCTTCTGACACCAATGTCCACATCATTAATGAAGATAATGAAAAGGACAGGCTCAAGGACAGACCCTTGAGGGACCCCACTGGTTAAAGCGCACCACAATGATTGACTTCCGTCAACTACCACTCTCTGGTTCCAGCATCAAAGCCAATTCCCCAGCCAGCAGACTGTGATGTAGCTGAGGCTTCAATTGGCCAGTTTTTCTATAAGACAACCATGGGATATCAGATCAAAAGCTTTTTTAAAATTCAAGATATATGATGTCAATCTCTTCTCCTTTGTCCAGGTGATATGTCACCTGGTTGTAGAAAGAGATGAGATTGGTCAGGCAAGGCCTACCCATGACAAACCCATGCTGGCTATCCCTCAAAAGTTTCCTTCAGCCAGCTTGTCAAGAATGGTCTCTGATGATTTTCTACAAGATCTTCCCGGGGATGGAGGTCAGGCTGATGGGGCTGTAGTTCACCAGATCTACTTTCCTCCCTTTCTTAAATATAAGCATGTGCATCTACATGTGTATGCCCTTAATGCACCTTAAAATGGCAATTTTAGGCTATTTGAGCCTAAATGTGATACCTTCATAAAGCAGGTATCAAATTTATGCACAAATAGCTAAGTCATGTTAGCAAATGTTTAGACACACATTAATGTAGTGTGTATCTATTCACTTGGGACTAACTTTCATCTCAAGTTGGTCCACACACCCACATTAATGCACCTTAGTGTGTGTACGTGTAGAGGCACACCTAAATCAACTTAATGAGTATTAGGCTAATGCACATTAAGTTTAGGCACATGTAAAAGCACATGTAGACATGCCCACAGATTAGCAAATTATCTTTTGTCCTGACCAAATGCCCCTGATGACTGTCTTTTTGAGAAAGGTATTTTGTTGAGAGTCCTGATGGTCTCTGAACCTTGGCCTTTCAGCACTTGGCAAAGCTTTCTCTCACACTTGTCTGTGCATAACAGTTAAGAGATGCCTCGGCACAGCTGGGTTGAGCACATTGCGAACACGGGTGAAGGGAATTTCCCCTGTAGCGTAGGAAAAGTTTCGGTGCACAATCAGAGCCCAACAAAACCTTGCAGCTGCACCAGCGAGTGCATGCTTGCAATTGGCTCACATTAAATTATGTATACATGTCGGTTGGCAATTGGCCCGCTGACCGAATAAGAGGCTTGGGTGATGCCCACCCAAACCGGAGGAGAGTTGGGACACGCATGAGGAAAGAGCCACGTGAGTTTCCAAGCCACGAAGGAGGCCTGATCAACCGGCAACGACTCCCCGCCGGATTCATCCAATGCCCCATGCCCTGCGTGAGTGTGAGCTTTTGTGTGCCTGAGTTCCTGCTTGGGTTTTGTAACTTCAGGGACTGTGCCTACAGCTTAAGGACTGTAAGTAAAGTTTTTTTTGCTTTCAACAACCTGTGAGTCTAGTGCTCTAATTCCACACTCCATCAGCGGCCCCATTCTGCCAGCATTTCTCAGTCCCCACAATACTCACAAATATTTTCCAGTCCAGGGAGGCCAGTCAAAATTTTCAGCAGGTATATCTTGGCAACCTGTAGCCTTCCTATTAGTAGTTACCAGCTACCTTTCATCTTCCACAGGCATGTTCACTTTCATCTGGCAATTGTCATGAGTCATTTTTTCCTCCTATGATCCAAGTAGCCAGTAAAAAGCTTCATCAGTCAGCATAGGATAAGCAGGATCTCCTGGAATAACAAAAGGAATAGCAGCACCTTTGATGTTCATATTCATAGCCATGCCAATAAACCTAACTTTTTCATTAAAGAAGAGAGATATCAGTCCTTGGAAACCCTAGATTCAAGAACCTTTCCAGACTTCCCTGCTTTAAGGCTGATAAACCTATAGTGATGGTCAAGCAGGCCTTGGAGTATAAAGGGGAAGTGCCTCACAGGCATGCAAAGCCATGCATGCAAGACTTTCTGAGGATGGGCAAGACTTGCAACACATGGTAACATTACCTTTTAAATAATGGTGCACACTCCATCATGGCAGCCTAAGCATCTAGTCTGCCCAAAACAAATTGTTTAGCTGCTGATCTGTAACAGTGAGGGATGGAGATCTTCCAGATAACAGTGGCCTCATGCTTCTGAAGGGATAAGGTGCTAGTGTGTTGATATTGCAAGATCTGGGCAAATCTCCTGAAAAGGGCCCCTTTTGATTTGGAAGATTGTAAATCAGAGCAAGTCTTCCCAGCCTGCAGCTAAATCCTCTCCCAACACTTGTTTCTTGAGCCCTAAGATGGCACTATAGCAAGTGAAACTAGTCTATTCTGTTTTCCTTGTCTTCCCCATAGTGCAGCTGCAGAATGGCTTTTTGCTGTTTTTGCTTCTATTGCCAAAATTGCAGCAAAATGCTACAGTGATTGGCTTGCAAAGCTGCAGCCATCTGGTGGGGATATGTCAAATACATCTGCACAAGCTCCTGTGTGTTTGTGATGACCTGCATTTTGGTAAAGAGCACTGTTTTGTCCACAATGGTTGGGTAATGGTCTGAAATGGTGCTGACTAATCCAAGAAAGATGGCTTATTGGATAGCAGAAGAGAATTGATAGGGTTTTTAGAGCTGGTTCCAGGTCCCCATTTCTTTTTCTTCCATCAGGCTTCTGGTACATATTCTAAAATGCACAGAGAAAAAAAACCCATCACATATATTGCCCAACAGTTGCACAAAGAACATAGGACATAAACCCATGGTGTTGAAAGCTTACTTTGTAGGACATTCCTAACACACGTAAGCAATGATTTGCAAGAAAATAAGAATCAGCTGTACATGCAGACACAGCAACTACACCCACTGTGCAGTGATTACTACATATCTCACTGTTACATAGGGTCTTGTCTATATGGTGAGGCTTATTTAACAGCAACAGAATGAAAAAGCAGTAGGGAAAGCTCAGCAGAGTTTTTAATTGTTCTCTATAAATGTTTCATGAATGTGTGTAGGACACACACCTTTCATTCCTTAAGCAATTGTGTGGTGCAAGGCTGTAGATATTTATATAAAATGATTGTTTCCAAAGAAATTGTATGGCATACTGCCATTGGTGATTTAACTATGGATATTTTTAAAATTCTTATTAAGTTGTTAAAGGACTAAGCTCTAGCCTGGATCTTAGCAGAGATATAGGTAAGCCAAGATGCAGGAAAAAGGGGAACTCACTAGTTATACAACTTATCTTAGCACCCCTTCCCCTGTCAGTTGTTTACACCCTCTCAAATTGCATCAAAATAACTGAAGTGTAATTACAACCAATTTAGTTATTTTGGTTCCAGTTTCCCAGTACATGGGGGAAGTGAAAAAGTACATTGCTAAAATGAAGTGTAAATCCCATTTTTCCTCTCTCTTATATATCACTTTTACACCAGTGTAACTCAGTTTACTTTAGTAGAGTTATTGATTGATGTTAGCAGTATTGCCAGTCCTTGTAACTTTTTCTCAAGTGATGGGATTTTGGCTGGGGCTGAAGCCCGTATGGCAGTGATAGAAGAAATTCCAATCCTTGCGTGAATTTTAGCCTTGGCTGGGAAGAAACCCTTTCTGACTGGCTGTCTGCCCACTTGCCCATCCTCCTAGCATAGGATCAGTCAATCCAGGTTTCTGCTTCCTTCCCCACAGCACCTCAAAACCATTCTTATGAGAGAAGATGTGGGGCGAGGAAAGGAGAAACAGCCTGCTATTATCTCTGCTGCCTCTTCTCTCCCATCTACTAAACAACAGGGCTGGTTCCTTTTTTCTTTTCCCTTCTCCCTCAATATGACATTTGGGCTCAGAGTATGAGAAGGGTTCCTGCTTCAATTGCCAGCCAGGAACTGTAAAGGAAAAAAGCCAACAGAGGTAAGCATAAGACATCAGAATTGGTGAGGTAGGTATGTAAATAAATACTAGGCCATTATGGAGGCTCGGGGATGGGCAGAATTGATGAGGGGAGCAGGACTAATGAAGCAAAGAACTGGGATAGGATTTATTTGAGGGCCGGAGAGAGAAGTAATTGCTGAATAGTTGATTTGTCCAGAGGATATGAATGAGAACTCCTGCAGCATTAATGAGACAAAGCCACCTTTCTCAATCAATCCAGGAAGATGGGCATCTCACACTGTCACACAGGCAGATGCACGGAAGAAGTTCAAATGTTAAAAGATAGATAAGAAAAGCTTCCACTATTTAATAATTTTAAAGAAATCTCATGCTTTTGAGGCCCAGTCCCCTGATTCTGAGCTCTTGGGGCTGGCAATACAGGGCTATTGTAAAATGAAGAAGGATCAAGCGTGGTATACATGTTTGCTCAGTACTGAATAGAGAGAACTATGTCCTGACCCTGAAGGGAGATGAATTTATTGATGCAGTAGAATTTTTCCATCAGGCTGCTGTAATTTGATAATTTCAGTGCTGCTGGTAGTAGACTCTAGAGCAAAAGCTTGGAGAATTCTAAGCTAATAGCCACTGAAAATCTGCTGCAGATATTAAACTTGCAGTTGCGTGAAACTGGATTTGCCTTCTACAAGGCGATAAAAGAATACTGAGTCAGTGCTAAAGGAAGCAGATTTGTTTAAAAACTTCCTGTCTACTTACTTTCTTTAAGTAAGTAGTACTTAGTAGTAAAGTAAGTACTTAGTAGTAGTACTGCTACTTACTTTGATACGGAGTACTTAGTAGAAGTACTTAATAGTAAAATAATTAGCACTTTTTAAAAGTAAGTGGTACTTAAAACACTTTCTTTCCTGTTTTACTTTAAGAACTTCCTGTCTTGGGGAAGAGGCACAAGAAGAAGAGAACTGGGGGATGGTGGTCCCTCTGCTTTGAGCTTGGCTTTGGATCTGCATGCCACCACCCTGTGTGCAATAGCCGTGCTGATTTGACCGGGGTGGTCGCTGCTCTGGGGAGGAAGGAAGGCATGGCTCCTCAGAGGCAGATGCCGTAGCTAGGCCCGGGACCGGGAACTGGGGAGGCAGGAGTGGCACCCCTCAACAGCCGTCATGATCCAGCCAGGGAAAATGATCCCAACTGGGCCCTGCCCTTGCTGGTGGAGGCACAGGCTGGCCTGTGGAGGCCAGGCGCTGGCGGGGGGGCACAATATCAGGAGCCGCAGGAGTGGGAATGGTGGCCAGAAACTGCTGCAACATCCTGTACTCGTCCAGGATAGCAGTGTCAATGGAGGCCCACAGTTGCCTCAGCCCCTCATAGCTGTCCCAGCCCAGATGCTGCTCCTCCCTTATCTCCTCCACCAGCTGCTGCAGGGCCACCATCTGGGCCTGTACCTCCTCCATTACAAGGGATTGGTCATGGCAGGAGTGGCAAAACTCGGCCAGGACCTACTGGTGGTATTCCTGGGCTTCCCAGCAGCGCACCTGCTCTGTCTGAACCAGCTCTTCCTGAATATTGTCCTGCTGTGCATGTTGCTCCAGGTACAGGTGGTGCATCCAGATGAGCCCTACAGTGTGTGAGAGTGGTTGGGCAGCTCCCAGCTGCTATCTGACAACCTCTCCTTTGGCAGACGTGCTGTCTGTAGAGAGAGCAAATGGAGGGCCATCTTTAGCTACAGAAATATTGCATGGGGGTGAGAACAGGCCTCAGCAAGGGTCCACAGGGCTGCCCCACGTAGCCTCACACTTGGGCATGAGGCCAGGCAGATGGCCCATCCTTGGCCTTCTCCCTGCTGCCATTGGTGTCATGCAGGAGCCACTCTGGTGTCAACTCAGGCCTGGCTGTGGCAGTGGGTTCTGCCCGTGGCATGAGTCCCTTTTTGCTGTCACTCGCAGCATGGCCGGACGGTGCTGTTGCAGGCCTGGACGAGGGCCCTGCCTCTGGGGACTCCAGCCAGGTCACAGGGCTGGTTGCTGCAGGCTCCGCTTGTCCCCTGGCAGCAAAGGAGGGTTGGGGGAGTGGGGAAGAGGTGTCTGTGCCTGTGAGGCCAATGACTCTAGCCACCTCCTCCTAGTGGGCCATGGCGGATCACCCCACCCCAAAGCACTGTTTGGCATCAGGCACAGCATGACATTGCCTACCCAATGCCTTGGCTTTGCTTTGGCACTGCTGCTGTGTTTGGGCACACCCATGCTCAGTCACCTGTGCAGCAATTACCCAGTAAATGTTTGTTCTGGTATTCTTGGGTGAACTGCTGCAGTGTAAATCCTGGCCCCAAATGGCTAGGGGGTCAATAATTGCCTCAGGCTGCCAGCTGCATCCCTGGTGCCTGGCCTGGGCAGATTCCTGCGGCTGGGTGCCCCCCTTGCCTCACCACAGTCACTCACTCTGCCTGCAGCAGACTCCGGTGTCTCCTGCTGCTCAGGATGCCTGCAGTTGTGCCCCGAGTGGTACACCTGCATGGGTCCTGGGGCTGCTTGTCAGGTCCCAGGTCTCAGGGGCTGGGCCTCTGGTAGAGTGGCACGGCTGCCCCATGTACCCAGATCTAAGGCAGCCCAGCTGGCCTTGGGTGTCTCCGTGAAGCCAAGACAGGCCCTGGATGCTCCCACAGGCCCAGCAGCAGACAGCTGTGAGCCCTTCCCTGCTTTTGGTAGCTTCCAGCACACCACGCAGCATGGTAGAGCAGAAGGGGCACAAACAGAGCACGAGATGCCTGGCCAGTAGCCAGAGCATTGTGCTAGGAGACCAGGCCTCTATTTGTCCTGGCGCATGCTTTTTTCATGTGCTTTTCACCACTTTTTTTCCAGCATTTTTTTCACTACCGGGAAATCCTGGCAACAAATTTTGTCCCTGCTCTGCAAACTAGCAGTGAGGTGTACGTTTCAATGTCCAATGCATGCAGTTTGTAGCACCACAAAGTGGTTTGTGGTGCCAGGAACTTCACGTGCCTTCATATGTGGATGTGGCCCTTAGACCCATCAGGCAGGTAACAGCCCTCTGCCCTGAGTAATTCCAGTTCATTAACATAAGAGACTGTTTAGTTTTTTTTATTCTTTGTACCTCTTTCATTTTATCCTTTAGTGTTTTATTTCTTTTATTTTGCTCCAGTAGATGACTTTATTGCACCACAGTACTCCACTGTCTCTCTATCTATCTGCTACATGCATCTGCCTCTGCTCCCCATTTCTCCTACCCGTGCCCACTTACAGCAGCAACAGAAGGCTGTTCTGGTTTACCAGTCCTCTAGGGGTAAGTCACAGTTGTGAGGGTCAGAGACTGCTCTCATCTTGTTCTAGCATTCCATGGCACTTCGTATAGCCTAAGGGCAATGCGGAACAACACCCTGAGGAAATAGAAAATTACAAATGGGAAAATGACTAAGAACCCCCCCAATTATATTTCATTTTCTCCATCAGAACTATTAGTTTTCAGTATATTTGCAGGTGCAGCAATTGCTTAGATTTACAATAAACAGAGTAAGACATTTCAGAAATTTGGTGGATGCAGTTGATATTGAGACATAAAAAATGTGTCACAATTATTTCATTGTCCCCAAGGAAATAAGTGGCGCCAATGATTCACTGTCCAAAAAACAGTGAGCATGGAGGGTCCCCATACAGAAATCTTTAGTGTTTTGATTGATCACTTCTTTCAAAGAAAAGAAGAACAGAATTTGAATAATTTTCCTTCACGCAAGTGAAAATAACCTGGTAAGACACAAAATCTTTCCATTGTCATACTATGCCAGTTAGTATCTGAAAGCAAGTTTTTTTGACATGAGTCATGAGAGCCAAACAGAATTCACCAAGTGTTATTAATCAACACAGCTCTGCAGAAGAGCTCTTAGCCAGCTACCTAGTGACTTCAGACACTAATGGGGAATGAATTATCTGATTTGCTAAATCTGCCTTTTGCCAGTGATTGAAGTTAAAGTAACAGGGATCAGCAAGATACAGCCAGCCACTTGCTGCTGCCATATTCTACTCTGGTTAAGTGGAGAGAAAAGTCTTGAAAGTGATAGAGACAGGACTTGGAATAGAGAGGCATGCAGTTTGCATGTATGAATAGTACTTAAACTTCTATTATTGAGAGCCGAGACTTCATGAAATACAAATGGTTTATGCAATATTTGCAGAATCTGATGCCCACTCCTTAGGGATAATAATCTGTTTGTACAACTGTTTTAGGAAAAAGCTATAAAAATGGTTTGGACACAAACTTATCATAGCACAATGCATTTCCCAGAGAAAAAACAATTCAGACTTAGACAAGGAAATAATCATCCATTCTTTGGGAATTAGCCAGATGCCCAGACAAGATGTTACACTCAGCAAAAGCTCTAAAAGATGATGACACTGAGAATATCTACATGTGCAAATGCTCTTGGGTGGGTTTACTCCAGAGTAAAATACTCTGGAGTAAACCCACCCTAGGCAGGTATCTACATGTGCACCCACTTAGGAGCAGATTTCCTGCTTCTGGTAGCAATTTGCTCCTGCCCTCTGCAACCCCTTAAACCAACCAGGGAGAGCCGGAGGCTCTGGCCACAGTTGCCTGCAGCTGGTGGCCATCTCTAAAAGCCAGCCCTGCTCCCTGGCCACCTACATTTCAAGTCTGGAGCAGCCTACAGAGCATGATGCCAGTAAGCGGTGGCTTTATTGCCAGAGCTTCTGCCTACTGCGCCCTGCTATCTCAATCCTCAGACCCCAAGAGTGATGTCCACGTCTCTGGGCTCCTCCTGGCCACTGTGCTGCCCCATTGCAGTGACTACCACCCGGTCCAGGTCAGTTTCAGCCCTGCTGCCCCCTCCTTCCCCCAACATGGTGTGACTGCCTGGCCTGGATCACCATGCCATCCCAGGCCTCCTTCTACTGTGCAGCTGCCACCCAGACCCTGCACAACCACCTGGGCCACAGCACAAACACCCAAAATGTGCACCTGGGCACCACCACCAGGGCCATCCATGCGTTCCTGTGCCTGAGCCACCTGTGGGCCCACTCGGCCAGCCAGGACTGGTGGCTGCATGTCCAGACCACCTGGGATGATAAACAGTGGCTAGAGTCCTTTTGCATGACCTAGGCCACCTTCCAGGAGCTTCTCAATCAGCTCTGCCTGCACCTTGAGTGGTTGGCCACCACCATGCAGTTGCCCCTCCCTATAGAGACCCAGCTGGCCATGGCTCTACTCAAGCTGGCCACAACCACCAGTCTGTGCAATGTTGGCCACCTCTTCAGTGTGGGTAAGGTGACCACTGGGAGGCCATCTTGCAGGTGTGCAGTGCCCTCTCGAATGTGTTAGAACATATCATGCTGTGGGTGCATGACTCCCTGGAGTTGGTGGCGGGGCTCCACACCCTGGGCTTTGCCCAGTGCATTGGGGCTCTAGACAGGACTCACATCCCCATTACTTGCCCACACCACAGTGACTGCCCCTACTACAGCTGGAGGGGGCTTCACTCCATCATGCTCCAGCCATCCTCAACTACTCTGGAGCCTTCACCAATGTAAGCATCAGTTGGGCAGGCAGCGCCCATGATGCCCACATGTTCCACAACTGCACCTTGCCAGACCTGGTGGAGAGTGGGTGCTTCCTGCCAGGGGTACCAGACCTCTGTGCAGTGGAGGCCCTGTCCCTCCTCATTGGGGACCCCCACCTACCCGCTCGTCCCCTGGATCATGTAGCCCTACACTAACCAGATGGATCCCCACCAAGCACACTTTAACCAGTGCCTGGGCTGGACCCACACACTGGTGGATTGCACCTTCGGCCACTTGAAGTGATGCTGGTGCGTTCTCACTGCCTACCTCGAGGTCACTAAGGCCAACACCCCCTAGATCATTGTCGCAGCCTATGTGCTGCATTCGTCCTGCAAGGCCCAGGAGGATGTTTCATGAGGCCTGGGCAGAGGAAGTGGAATGAGTGGAGGACACCTGGCATTTGGAGTTCCAGCTTTGATGGCAGTGACCCCCCCACTGAGACCCCAAGTGAGCTGCTCACTTGCCAGCAGGGGCCAAGGCCCCAGGTGCAAGAAGCACTGGTGGACCACCTCCTCCTGCACTGGCCAGCTGGCCACAAACCCCAACCTTACTGTGCATCCCCACACCATACTCACTGCAGACAGTTCTCGGAAAAGCGCTTTATTCCCCCCCCACAAACACAGATCCTTTTCTTCCCTCCCTCCCCAATAAGAGAGCCCACCCCCTCCCTCCTGAACCACAGAGGCCTTCCCCCTTCTCCCCTGCACCAGACCCACATCTATCCCCCCTCCCCACAGGATCCCTGCACCACCTACTCCGCCTACCACCAGTGAAGCACCCTTTTTCCCATGCTGACTACGTACAACTCATGTTGTGTGCACCCTCTTGGGGTAGGGGGCTGTGGGGTGGAATCCCTAGGGGGTGGAGGCCAGGAACAGGTGGCCAGCACCCTGGTCTCTGGCCACACCCCTGCCGATCCACATGCCACAAATTTGTCCCTGGTCAGCATCTATATGTGCATTACTGTGCACATTATTGTGCACTCTTATTCAGGAGTTAATTGGCTACTTGCAGGCAGCCAATTATCTCACGATTAGAGCAAATTACTGCATAGTAAGTGTCTGCACATGTAGACAATGATGTTTACAGCTCAGTAATTTACTGTACAGTAAAGTGTATCCTGTAGATGTGTCCATTGAGTAAAGAAGCTATTTGCATCTACATGTTTGGTGGGCAGCTAGCTTGTAGGCAATACACTGCAAAATAGAAGAGGAATAAGAAGGTCATTTCTACAAAATAAACCTACCATGTACCTCAAACCTATGTACTACTTTAGGTGACTGCTTCCTAAAACAAAAGCAGTGAGACCATGCATAAGTAGTTACTAGGGCAGGTAAAGATTGGGGTTTCTCCATTTGTTTTTGTTGAACAGAACTAAGCCCTTCAGAAAATGTTCACAGTTCCCTCCACAATAGCCTTGTGCTTAGAACGCTGACCTGGGATGTAGGTGTCCCAAGTTTAAATCCGTGTCCATCTATGAAACAGACCTGTTTTTGCTAAAAAATTTCAACTAGAATTCATCAGCATCTTCCAATATAAAAAAATATCATCAGAAATGTCCTGCCTCATAATCAAGCTGTGAAGAGGAAATTGGAAACTAAAGGGAGGAAATGGAAGATCCAACAAACTAGAAGCAAGACTGTAAGCTGTTGCAGAAAACAGAATAATCTGAGTGAAGCATAAAAGAGCAGAGTAAGCAACTATTAAATATTCAGTGACTTGAGGTCTGATTTTTATGCACATTAGTGCCAGAGAATATTAACCCCCGAAGGTCGATGGAATTACACTAGTGTAGAAGATATTAGGCCCTCATACTCAAGCAAAGACCTTGTTGCAAATGAAAACAAGGAAACAGCTAGGGGAAGAACTATGATGTGCACTGTCAAGTACATCAAAGAAATATGAGAAGGAAAGTAATATGCTATCTTCCATTCATAATCATTCAAGGACTGAAATATAAAATAATAAGCAAGACTGCTATATGAAAAAGTAGTAAGGAAGACTAGAAATCCTTAGTGTCTGTTGATTTTAAATGTTAGAAGACAAGTCAAAACCTTTTGAAGTAAATCTACTTAATAAAGCTTGATGAAAAATGGGATTCTTTCAATATAAAATTAAACTTTCATTTTAAAGTTAAATTTCTATGCAAAAATAGTTCTTTTTGACCAGCTCTATAAAGTTTTCAATAAAAAAAATTCAGTTTTCCAAGAAAAAAAGACTAAGAAGCTTGAGGAAAGCAGACACTTATTATGAAAGCACTGATTCAGTAAAGAAATTCAATTTTGGGGTTTGAGAAAGTTGACAGAATACAATTTCTCTGTCCTACCCTTTGGACTTGGAATTTAAATGAATAGATATGTTGACTGACAACTGGTAACCAAATTTATGAACAGACTAACAGAAATTAGCCTTTAATGCATGCGTAGAGCATTAAGAGAGAAATGGGACAGGTGTGCCTTTTTAAAGAGCAGTATACTTTTACACTCTAGAATCTTGGCGCCGTTGACTGGTGAACCCAAGGAAAAGACTGAGAAAGCAGAACTGTGTTGTAGGCAGTGTGTAGTTTTCAGGTGTTCGACTCAAAAGTCCTACCATGTGACTACGTGTTATGGGTTTCAAGATAAAAGCAAAAAATAAAAGTTTTGACTCCTTCTTGTTTTCCTGTGTAAACAAAATGTTTTTCACTTTTCAGAAAAGGTTTATAAAGGATACAAAAAATAGTGCTTAAAACTTGATTCGTTTTCATTTTAAGATCAAAATGATCTAACTCATACATAGCTGGGGTTGTAGTGTGAAGAGTTTCATGGAATCATAAAATGTAGGGCTCAAAAGGACCACTAGAGATCATCTAGTTTAGCCCCTGCACTGAGGCAAGATCAGGTTAGATCATTCCTGACAGATATTTATGTTCCAGTTTACCACCTGTTTAAAGTACAGAGTATAAGAAAATAAATTACTATACGCAGAGAGAGCACCTCCTTGCTCAACAGCTCTGACTCCTAATCCAAATCCCCTTCCATCCATGACATAAGTAACTCCTGCTGATTTGAATAAATGATATTTGCAACCTGTCTAGCAAAGTGGATGAGGAGGAGATAATTGGATACCTTGGCTGCTCTAAAGTATAGTTACTCACAGCAGTGACTAAGCTAAGCTTTTACTCATATTAGTTCTTTGAACCCAATGTAGTAAGAATATGGGAAGCATTTAAAAAAACAGATGCTTATTACCCTTCTGTTTGTTTTTAAAAGAGTAATAGAACGAAACCACCACAAGTAGAGAGATAAGCACAACTATGACAAGCAGGAGATAGTCTAAATAGAATAGCCATAGCAAGGGACGTGAAGACATTCAGTCTGCAATTATGCAAACAGAAAATTTCCACTTTCTACAGAGATGATGCTTTGATTCTTCCAACACTATCTCAACATGTAACTTTTAGTATATTTCACATTTTCCTTTTCTAGAAGTTTTCTACTAACAGAATGCAAGTCAGTCATTATTCAAAAAGATTCACAAATGTTGTCAAGAAATAATGCTTGCATATGCAGGCACACTGTTATAGGAATGATTGGTAGTAGTTACTATTCATCCCTACATTCAAGTGTCTCAATTATTTATGGGTATGGGTTGACTAAATAGCATAGCAGATAAAACAGGCATTGCCTCACCAGGAGACCTCCTCAAACAACTATACAAACAAGCTATCAGTTAACATAATAAGCAAAGGCCTTTAGAAACCTCTTTTAAAGACAACAGATGGAAAGCAAAGTCCCCTCCTATTTACGAGTAAGGTATAGATATTGCCTACACAAAAAATAGTTTCAGGAGGAAGAAATGCTATTACAACAGATACACCTGTATCAGTTTTGGCTGTAAAAAGAAAAGGACTTAAGTAAGAGTATGACTTGTTATATGGTGTATAGATTATTTATTATTCTGGGCTGGGGCCAGTTGCTACTTATTATAGAACAGTTTCAAACCTCTTAAGAATGTCATGGCTTGTGAGATTGAAGTAAGTTTTGCTATACTGTGGGTCTCTGTTTAATACTGTGGTGGCAGAAGTTTGTTATCTGGTGTGGTGGAAAAAAGTCAATTAACTTGCATAACTAAACACCACCATAAGTAGGGACTCTTAAAATCGAAGTAATCCAAGTCATTTTTGTGAACAGCTCAGTAGATGTATCTCTCTAGCTTTCTCACATTCACGTACATTGATAGTAATCAAAAATGCCCTTCCATTTATATTCTCTCTAAGTCAGTCTTAAAGAGTTTTGGCGTGTAAACTACAGTATAGCTCCTATGCTCTATTCCAGTCTGAAATGATTAGGAGATTATTGTGGTCAATATGAGTAAAGTATGATTGAATGCTTTTCAATGGCGTTAGTGACTCTTTAAGGATTAGAAGCCTAAAGAAATACACATATTGAGGCTATCTTTTTCTTATAAGATCTTCACAACAAAGTAATAAACCTCAGAAATAAAAATCATTTTGACAAACCTGTCTAGCTCTCATACTGTGTGTAGTCTGGGATAATTACCTGTGGGTTATGACTGTTATATTGGAGAGAGTTGAAAGGGCACCTCTGTGTATGTATGAAAGAGTTTCTGTATAGACAGTGGTAGCTT
Organism: Caiman crocodilus; assembly: GCA_030014935.1. Lineage (NCBI taxonomy): Eukaryota > Metazoa > Chordata > Crocodylia > Alligatoridae > Caiman > Caiman crocodilus. The sequence continues at coordinate 20,985,855 of JAGPOW010000797.1, read as the reverse complement.
AAGGCTAGGAATTAAGGAGCATAAAGCCTTCCCTTCCCTATTTATTGGATTCAAGTGGTATCCCTGAATGTTGCAATTTCAATAACAAGTCACTTGAATTCTCAAAGCATCTATTTTAAATCTGTCTCAGACTTAGTGCTGAAATGGATTAAGTTTATGACTTTGTTTTCCAGCTATGAAAATGAAATTAGGATATATGTCAGCACCTTTTCTCAAAAGAAATTAAACAGGTGGCATTAGCAATAGGATTAAGTTGGCTGGTCTAAATGATTTGTGGGCATCTTATGTCTTTTGAACAAGTAGTATTCCACTCTGGCCAGATGAAAAAGAAATCTATAATTTCTAGGTCAGCTTCTTGAATTGTCCAAGGCTGGTAGCATGTGAAAGTCTTTATCTTATGGCTTTTCAGTGGCATATCTGGAGTGAGTTTGTGATCTCAGTCCAGTGCCTAGTGATTAGGTAGCTCTTACATGCTGGCACACTGTCATGTTCCTCTTTAATGGTTTATCCATGTTAAATAAAATAGCCTATTCTGCTAATAGAATTATCCCATTAGGCAAAGGTCAGAGCTGTAGGACTGGGTACATGTACTTTGCTAATGACATACACTAGGGAGTCCTTACATTAGTATTCAATTATCTGCAATCACATTTGTTACTAAATCACACTGGTATTAGTATCTTTTACAAGGACAAAGGCATGGAAACAAATATATCTAATCCTACCCAAGAGATGACTGAGACCCACTGTTAATTGGAGGAAAGGGACAATCTAATATTTGTGCCTTCATTGTCAGCCCAGTGGATTGCGGGTTTCATTTCTAGTGGCCTGGCAACATTCACGAGCATTTAAATCAGAATCAATATTGTGCAGGAGGAGCGTGCTGCAAAAAGGAAGCAGTATCTGATCCACCATATTTAATCTCTAAAATGTTGTAGTGATGCGGTGGCTGTGATGGTCCAGGAATTATGTAAGGCAAGGATGTTTGTGAGGTGATATTTGGTTAGACCAGCTGCATGGTTGGGATAAAGTTAGACAAATTTTTGTTTGCAAAGCATTCTTCATCAAGACTGAGGAAAGCAGTCATAGCAATGATAAACAACAGCGGTAAAGCTGTGAAATTGGAAAGGGGAGAAATTCCCAGGGTTAGCAGACATTCTGGGTGCTGACAGATATGCAGCTCCCTGCTGTAATTCAGGGGGCTTTGCAAGAAGTGACATGAATTTCAGCAGTCCCCCTGACCCAGCAGACATTCACAGAGAGCTTTTTACAGGGCACAGATAACTTTTCCTTTGGGCTAGTGAAGTTAAGCCCACTATTTTTTGTACTTGTTCTTCCACTTCTGTGTGTGGATGGGAAGATTCCCAGATTATAATGGATGTTAGTAGCATATAGGACAACACTGAACCTTGCACTATTGGAAGTGACAATTTTTTAGGAAACAAACATATATAAGCCCTAGCCTACAGTCACTGAAGTCTTTATATTTGCAGTAGAATTGGATGCCTAATCTAAAAATTTGGGGATGGATGCATGAACAGCTTTACCCTGGGACAAAACATGTGGAATTTTACTGCAAAGCAGTTGTTCCAGGAAAATTACCCATCTGTCTGCTTTTACTCTGAAGCTGACCTTGGAAGCTAAGCTCTCAGTGAAAGAGGACTAAGTTGCTATGGCTTATCATAGTATCATAGTATCTAGGGTCAGAAGGGGCCTAGAGCAGGCCATCTAGTCTGACCCCCCGCCAGTGGCAGGAATGAGTGCCAGGGTCACAGGACC
>JAGPOW010000797.1:20930524-20947797 GCA_030014935.1 Caiman crocodilus | reverse complement strand
TCAGTCCTGATCCTCAAGGGAAACTTACACAACACTTCCCAGAGACGAGCCTATGAGCTCCATTTCATCAACCTGCTGGATACTAGAGATCATGGACTAGACATAGACGTTGCATTTTTGATACATTATAATCTGCCTGGCAACCGACTCCCCAGCCCAGCCCAGCCCCCGGCTTGTTTACTTGTCATTCCATCCAGGACAAGCACACACCGACTGCTGCAGCTTCCTTAGCCTGACAAAGGGTTTTTGAACCTGAAACCTTGCTTAATAACTATTCTCTAGCCATTTGGGTTGGTCTAATAAAATATATCAAATTCACCCAAGGAACCTTGTCTGCCATGTTATCTAGAGACTTCTTTCTGGTGATAGACAAAGGTAAAATGGTCTTGTCATTTGTAATAGCTAATACTTTACCTTGGGGTTTTCTTCTCAGAGTTTCGAGGGGCACTAATAGGTTAGAAATTATGTTGTGCTTGGCATCCAACAGTAGGCAAATGCTCCTCACCCTGAAGATCTTATTGCTTAAGACAGATTGTGATTCAGCAGGAGATTAAAAGCTAGGGGTGAAGGTGTACATTTGATTGAGCTCTTCTAAAGTAACAATTTACTGTTTTGTCCTTTTAATACCGCAGAAGAGATGGATGTTTAAGAAAGAGTTAGTCAAGGAATATAGTAGGTTGACTAGTTTGCGTGAAAAACAGTATTTCTTATTCCACTGACCTTATATAAAGGCTAGATTGATAAAGTTGGCCCCAAATCATTCAGTTTCCATTAGTGGTCCCTTAGTGAAGAGTTGATATATTCAAGGCTAGAGTGCCAACACAAAGGTGCCACATTGTCCCTTTTGTGGGCACTCTGACATCTGTGCTCTCCAGGATTTGATGAAGAACAAGTATTAGAGGAAGGTGTTGGAGGAAGGAAACTGGCTTACACTCTACTAGGATCTGATACAAGTGATACTGGGTGCGCCTAAACAAGATACTTTACTGCTCATTAAACCTATCTAATGTGTAGTAAAGCATCACTACCTACATCTGCACAGGACTTACTGTGCAATAAATAAGGTGAATACACTATTTACTAGTACGAACAAGTACAGGTATTAGATTAATGATGCATTAGCTGCTGCACAGTAGTGCACCTGTAGGTGCTGACCAGGAGCAAATTGCTCTCAGTCAGGCTAGCTGGCAGGGGCCAGAAGAAGAGGGGAGAGCTGTTCCACCTCAGCAGGAAGCTTCCTGACAGTCACATGGGGATTGAGAGGGTCTCAATCCCCATGTGACCAGAAAAGCCATCCGTGCTCAGAAGAGATGCTGCCTGTTAGCCATGTGCGGATCCCAATCCTGATTTGAGCAGGGACAGCTCTCCTGGCCATGTGGGGACTGGGACCCTACAGATCTTAATGTGAATGGCAGACAGAATCCCTGCTGAGTGGGAACAGCTCTCTCAGCCAGGTGAGGATTGGGACTGGCCTCTGTGCCCCCTGCCAGCACCCAGAGGACCCTAGAACTGTATAGCAATCCATGTTACTGTGCAGTGGTGCCTAATACTAATAGTGCATGCTCTTTTTGTGATGCTACTGCACTGTAGCCTAATACTAATAATATCACACAGTAGCATTGTGTCATGGTTTCTGCCATGCAACACTTCTGTGCAGTCAGCATCTCATGTAGATGTGGTCCCTGTCAGGTACAATTTGCTCCAGATGGTGCACATGTAGATATGCATCCCAGAGTGCTTTGATGAGCCTGAATTTTCTGCAAAGAAAATTCAAGTGAAGAAAATTATGCAAAGAAAAGTCCGAGAAGAAAATTCAGGTGCATTCATTGTATGTATAATATATATGTCCCCTGATAGGTAAGAGAAAACATCTAGATTAAATAACAGTGTTTGTCTTCCTGCTGTAATGTGGTCTTGATCTCCCTTCTTCTTTCCTTTCTAATTTTGCATTTCTGAATCTTGCATTGTGAATTTTTGAAGGATGAAATTGCAGGAGCAGGAGAGGGCTTGTGTGCAGTTTGTGTGTTGAAATTGTGTAACTAGCTGAGGTATGAGGCTTGATCAAATAACTTGTGTATGTGTTGTTTGGTGAGAGTAGATGACATGCAATGCAATGGGAGGAGGAAAGGTAGGTTGAAGACTGACTGGAGAAGAAAGGAAAGAGAATGAGAAAAAAGAAGGGGAATATGGAGGAAAGGACGTAACAAACAGCAGAGAATCATAGAGAAGTAGGGCTGGAAGGGATCTCCATAGGATATTTAATCCAACTTCCTGCTTGAGGAAAGATCATCCCTATCCAAAACATCCTATACAAATCTATAATCTCAGACTGTGAGTGGAAGGAAAGAAACTGAAAAGGGATAGATCAAGAAGGAGTAGATATAAAACAAATTGTTTCATGAGAATGACAGAGTAATTTCTACAAAAGAAGGAAAAGAAAAAGATACATTTGTGAGCCTCAGACTTTTGCATTGTCCCCTATTCTGCCCTGTGTTAAGACAGCTGTGGCCCACATTAGCAGTATAAAACAGTCCTAGGACTGGGGAATCCAGCCACAGGAGGAAAGGCCCAGTTGAGAGGAATCCTTTGGAATCCCACACTGTTTAAAGCAGGGGCAGGCAACATACAGTCTGCAGGCCGGGTTAGGTCTGCCAGGCCATTCTATCCAGCCCACAGAACCCCTAAAAGATTTTAAAAATTAATATTTATCTGCCCTTGGCTGAGTGTCAAATATGACAGGAACCAGAAGTAGTAGGACCCAGGGGGAACTGGCAGCAAGACCCAGCAGCCCAGCCCCACCCTCAGCCATTTCCCTGCACTGCATTGCTGGACTGTAGGAGCATGGAGCCCCTGCTGGTACCCTAGGGCCAGGAACAGAAGGGAGTGGTGTGTGCATGTGTGTGTGTGTGTGTGTGCACGTGCATGTGCAGGGAGGAGGGAGGGACAGCGTGTGGATGTGTGTGTTCATGGGATGAGTCCCACCCCCCCCCATAAACATGCACCCCCCTTGCGCTGCCACACATGCAGACAACACACCCACCCCAGCCACCTTCCCCCCACACACAGTTCCCCACAAACCCCATACCCACCTACACTCCACATACCCACATACCCACATACACACCTATATGCTCCCTCACCCCATACCCACACCCCCACACCCTCCCACACACCCCCATACCCACAGCCCCCCATACACCTATACCCACCTCCATTCCCTCCCCTCCCTCTACAATATACAAAAGTAAGATTTCATTTTAAGCTATTGTGCAATCATCTCTACATACATGACACAAGCACATGCAAATCAGGACAAAAATATTTATTCAAATCAAATTAATGTATGTTGTAGATGTTCACTTTTTAGAAGATAATTTGATATTTTTCTGGTTCTGAGATGGTTAAATCCCTTGCTGAAAGGAGTACTTTTGGGGGCAAGGAGAGGGACTTCTGGTGGCAAATTTCACGGGTTAGAGCAGGGGTGGGCAAAATGTGCCTGGGGACCAGATGCATCCCGCCAGGCCATTCTATCTTGCTTGTGGGCCCCCCCTGCCCCCCAAATTAAGAAAATTAATATTTGTCTGCCCCTGGCTGCCTATCATGCAGCCCTCAATGACTTGTCAAAACTCAGTAAGCAGCCCTTCGCCCAAAATAATTGCTCACCCCACGGTTAGAGGGTGGGACCTCCAGTCACAAGGTGGCAACCAGGGGGCAAGGCACCTGTCAAGGTACCGGGCTACTACCCATGCAGCCCTTTGAAGCCTGCCAAAACTCAGTAAGTGGCACTCCAGCTAAAATAACTTCCTGCCCCTGATTTAAAGGCTCCCTCTGCACCTGGAAGAGGTGGTGTGTCTAGGGTCAGCTGTGTGGTTTTGCTGTCCATGTCTATTGCTAGCATTGGCCCTATATGATCACAGGACCTAGCAAAATTTAGTTAGGTGTCTAAACCATTTGTCAGTTGGCCCCAAATAAAAGGTTATGCCCTGGTAGAATCCTTTTCTACTGACTCTGTCCTGAGCTGAAAAACACAAGCCGCTTTAAAACCTGAGAGATTTGGGCCATTGTTTGGCTTGCTTGTTCCCAATGCACCAACACTGCCTCCAATATTTACCAGAATCCTCCTTGCAAGTGATTTCAGCAGGCCTAGTTGTCCAGTGATGGAAGATACCAGGTATTATCTGAACATTGTTTTGGGTTTCTTTCTGCCTTTTCTTTAAAACTACTCATAGATGCCACCAGAGGACAGCTATTCCCAATAACATCCTCTTAATACCCTTGAAACCAGATACAAATGTGGTCTTCATTGCTAATATTTGTTAGTGCACTTTGATCCAAAGTACTTTATAACCTTTCCAACATATATGTTTCAAATGATTCTACTTCAGCCAAACAAATTGTCCAGGCTTAATTTCTAAGAAATCATTGTCAAAATTGCTGAATCAGTTGAATTCTAAAGCATATATTTATACTGAGCAGCACAAATTACATCCCAAAGTAAGATTACAAATGGGAAGGAGAAAAAGTTTAATCAGAAATTAGATTATATTTAAAAAATGTAGAGTGTTAGTGATTGCTGCTGAGGCTCAGACTGGCTGTAAAGTCATATATTTTCTTAGCAGGTCTCAGAATAGTTCGCTTGAGAAGGCTCCAAAGAACACATATGCCCTTGTGTTGAGGGTGGGGGAATGAAGAGGTGGTTAAGAACTGGGAAACTGTTATTTGCAGCATATTTCTGCTAAATTGTGTCACAAAATGAAGTTGAGGCAAGAGCAAGGCAATGACTCACAAGGTATGTGCATAAGCTCCAATGTGTGCTGGAATAAGTCGAAACATGGGGAAGAATTGGGCGGGGGGGGACTGATTCAGTTCAGAGTTATGAGCTGGTGCTTTGGGGTGAAGAATAGCCCTCTTTCCCTCTATCCAATGACCAGTAACTCCTTCTGGAAGTGTGTTCGATGTGATCATCAGAGGGTGCTGCTTTGTCTTTGAATTTATTAGGCCTGTGCGAAACAGCACCATTCCATTTTGACCTCCATTTCAGCATTTTGACTGGACAGTGTTTTGTTTAGACTTTCATTTCATTTCAGTACCACTGATCTGTTCCCTTTCGTCTAAACTGTGTCACTGTTTTGACGTAGTTTCAACGTTTTGCCTATAGGTTATAATGGGAAAGCATGAAACTGCCTATACCTTTGTCATTTCTTGTCTGCTTCAGATGAAACTTGCAGGGATGGCAGCCCCTTCTGAGGCCATGAAGCATGCCAAGTTTCAAGGAGATAGGTGCAGGGGTTTCTGAGAAAATGCACCTCAATCTGCTGACAAGCAAAACTCATGACATTCATAGAGTCATAGATGTTAGGGTCGGAAAGGACCTCAATAGATCGAGTCCGACCCCCTGCATAGGCAGGAAAAAGTGCTGGATTTAGATGACCCCAGCTAGATGCCTATCTAACCTCCTCTTGAAGACCCCCAGGGTAGGGGAGAGTACCACCTCCCTTGGGAGCCTGTTCCAGACTTTGGCCACTCTAACTGTGAAGAAGTTCTTCCTAATGTCTAGTCTAAATCTGCTCTCTGCCAGCTTGTGGCCATTATTTCTTGTAACCTCCAGGGGTGCTTTGGTGAGTAAAACTGCACCAATTCCCTTCTGTGCCCCCATGATGAACTTATAGGCAGTCACAAGGTCGCCTCTCAACCTTCTCTTGTGGAGGCTGAAGAGGTCCAGGTCTCTCCTCATGGGGCTTGGCCTGCAAGCCCTTAACCATACGATCGGCCCTTCTCTGGACCCTCTCCAGGTTATCCACATCCCTCTTGAAGTGCGGTGCCCAAAATTGCACACAGTATTTCAACTGCGGTCTAATCAGCACCCGATAGAGGAGAAGTATCACCTTCTTGGTTCTGTTCGCCATGCATCTGCTGATCCACGATAAAGTGCCATTACCTTTTCTGATGACTTCATCACACTGATGACTCATGTTCATCTTGGAGTCCACTAGGACTCCAAGATCCCTTTCTGCTTCCGTTCCACCTTCCACCGAGCAGGTCATTTCCTAGGCAGTAGGTATGCTGGACATTTTTCCTCCTTAGATGCAGCACATTGCATTTCTCTTTGCTGAATTGCATTCTGTTGTTTTCTACCCATATGTCCAACCTGTCCAGGTCTGTTTGTAGATGTTCCCTGCCCTCCCGTGTGTCCACTTCTCACCACAGTTTTGTGTCATCTGCAAACTTGGACAGAGTATACTTCACTCCCTCGTCCAAGTCGCTGATGAAGACATTGAAGAGTATCAGTCCAAGGACAGAGCCCTGCGGGACCCCACTGCCCACACCCTTCCAGGTCGATACCAAGCCATCCACTATAACTACAACTCTCTGGGTACAACCCCCTAGCCAATTCATAACCCACTGGAATGTGTAGTCATCCAAGTCACAGCCTCTTAGCTTGTTCACCAGTATGGGGTGGGATGCTGTATCGAAGGTCTTCCTGAAGTCTAAGTAAACAATATCAGCCCCTACTCCTGCATCCAGGTGTTTTGTAACCTGTTCATAAAAAAAGACTAGATTAGTCAAGCATGATCTACCTGCTACGAACCCGTGCTGATTTCCCCTCGGCATAATTTTTCCTGCTGGGCTCTTGCAAATGTGAACCTTGATAATTTTTTCAAAGACTTTGCCAAGGATGAAGGTGAGACTGATTGGCCTATAGTTGCCTGGGTCCTCCTTCCTCCCCTTCTTAAAAATGGGCACCGCATTGGCCCATTTCCAGTCCTCCAGGACCTGGCCTGTATGCCATGAGTGTTCAAATATTCCTGCCAGTGGCTGTGCAATGACATCAGCCAGTGCCTTCAGTACCCTCGGATGGAGATCATCTGGGCCTGCTGACTTAAACACATCCAGTTCTTCCAGGTGCCTCTGTACCATCTCAGGGTCTATGTTTGATAGTCTGGCACCCTGCTGCTGCCTTTCTACAATCCCAGTAAGAGACTTGTCTTTCCCCTTGCTTAGGAACACTGAGGCAAATAACTCATTGAGGAGTTTAGCTTTGTCCCCCCTGTCCATCACCAATTGCTTATGCCCATTTAGTAGCGGTCCTATTCCACCCTGGGCCTTCCTTTTACTCCCTATATATCTAAAAAACAATTTTTTGTTATCTTTAACTTGGGATACCATCCTCAGCTCCATGACATGGATGACACTGTGTTTGTGTGTTAAAGTGTGACCTCACTGGTACTGGGGCCTCTACACAACATGATAGTGTACGCCAATGAGGTCTCCTTCTCCCCTACAGCCTCATCTCAGTCCACCACTTTAAATGACAACAGGTAATAACTTAGTAAGCAGTAGGGCTTTGCAAAACAGCGCCATTTGTTTCGGCATCTGTTTCACCATTTTGATGGGACAGTGTTTCATTTTGAGTTTCATTTTGCTTCAAAACCACTGTTTCATTTCATTTAGTCTAAACTGTTTTGACGTTTCACCTATAGGCTATAATGGGGAAGCATGAAACTGCCTATAACTTTGTAATTTTTTGGCATAACTGTATAAAAATCATCAGGGAAAGTATGTCCTTCTGAGGGTATGAAAACTGTCAAGTTTCAAGGAGATAGGTGCAGGGGTTGCTGTGAAGCTTCACCTCAAAATCTTGAAATCAAAACTTATGTCACTTGAAAGTGTGAAGACAAGTGTGAAAACATCAGGTATGGTAGCCCCTGCTGAGGCCATGAAGCCTTCCAAGTTTCAAGGAGATAGGTGCAGGGGTTTCTGGAAAAGTGCATCTCAAGCTCTTTATGAGCAAAACTTGCAACATGTGACTCTGTGTGTGTGTTTACTGGGTCTGGAGCCTCTACATGAACAGCAGTATGCCCCAATGAGGTCTTCTCTTCTACAGCCTCAGGCTTGTTCACCACTTTAAATAACAACAGGTAATAACTTAGTAAGCAGCACAGTAGCACTAGCAGCATCTTAGCCAGCCAAACTGTCACATAGCCTTTCTTTCCTTTCCTGCAGGAGCTTATTCTCCAGCAGCTGCCAGAGAACTCTCCCTGCCAGCCCCAGCCCTGGGGCTTAGATGTGTCTAGGGCCCTGTATCCTCTGGTCAGCTGACCAGGGACAGGTGCTACGGGTGTTGATCTAAGGACATGGCACTAGCAGACAAGGTTATTTGGGTCAATTTAATCTGATATCTTTTAGTAGACCAACTAAATAGGGAGAGAAATATATCTTGGTCAGCTTTTGTGTTGAAAAAACCTTTGTCAGTCTGAGGAAGTACCTGAGTTGGTGTGTGTGTGTTGGTCTCTAATGGAAGGAATAGTAAAGAAATCAGAGGCTGGCATGCAATGCAGGCAAGAAAGCCAGTCAGTGAAAATGGAAATGGAGGCATCAGGGGGTGAGGGACAGGTTGGGGTGGGGACGGGAAGGGTGATGTAGAAGGTAAAAGTGGAGAGGTACCTGGGGAGTCAGATGTCCGGCATGTTGTAATGTGTCAGAATTCCAATGTCTACATTGAGTCCATGAGTTTCTGTACCAAGGAGGTTGATGAAGACAAGTTCATAGGCCTGTCTGTGAAAAATGGTTTGTAAAATCACCAGAAGGTGATGGGTTTACTGAGGTTCTGCTTGTTTGATTTTAGGAACCAGTTTTCACAGACGAGCCTATGAACTGCACTTCATGAACCTCCTAGGTACAGAAACTCTTGGACTTAATATAGACATTGAAATTGTCACACACTAAAATCTGCCAGACATCTGACTCTTCAGGTACCTCTCTACTTTTACCGGCACTGCTACATCCCCCTGAGAGTGAGGCATTAAATGATTAAAAAAATGAAAAGGGGAAATAGTTGTGGACAGAGAGAAAAGGGTGGAATTCATTCTGTCTGCACCTGGAGCCCGGGAAACTCCAGCAGTGGGAGGGAGGTTCGCCTTCAGCAACACCAGCTTCTCCATGAAACCAGAATCCAAGGGGGTGCAGTGGGGTGTCACTACATCACCAGCAATGCTAAACACTAGGGCTGTGCAAAGCTTCAGTCCCTGATTCAATTCAGCAGAGATTTGGCCTGACTTGGTGGCTGAATCTCTGAATCCAAATTGAATCAGAGGACCCTTTAATGTCTCCAAATCAAACTGGAACCCTCCAAATTGATTCAGAAAGATTCAGCAAGATTCAGCAATTTGGACATAGGCACAGCTTTAAAAGTTTATTTCTTCATACCTCTAGGTAGCAGGTGGCTCATGAATGCTGCAATGCTGGGGCGCATGTAGCATCCCACAGGAGTGTGGGGTACTCTCCAGTGCACTTGGCAGCAGATCTGGAAGTGGACCCGGAGCACTTCTGGTCCACTTCCGGGTCCACCAAAGAGCACACAGGGGGCACCCCTGCACTCCTCCAGCTCAGCAACTGGTGCCTCCTTGATCCAGGGGCAGGGCACCTGGGGTCCCCCTGCAGCCAATTGCTAAGCCAGGGGGACACAGGGGGGACCACTTCTGGGTTTGCTGCTGAGCACATGGAGGGCTCCCCTGCACTCCTGTGGGATGCTCCATGTGCCCCAGCATCGCAGCTTTAACAAGTCATGCTGGTACCTTGAGGTATGTAGAAAAAACTTCTAAAGTTGTGTCTATGGCTGAATCACTGATTTTTCACATGAGCATCAAATCTTCAGATTCAGCTGAATCAAATCTAGGACAGTGATCCAAATCAATGAATCAAATCATTGTCCTTGATTAGGGCCAAATCAAAATCCAAATTGAATAGGGCCCATTTTGCAAACCCGTATTGAACACCTTCTCACTCAGAACACTGGTTGGTGGGCAAGATAGGTGCTCCTGAGCAACTGTGGCCAGATCTGGCTACATCTGTCTGTGGCTTGCCCAGTAGGCCAAGGGGTTGCAAAGCAGCAGCTCCACAACCTCCTGAGAACAGGCAGCCACCAAGGCCTGAGTCCTACCTGCCTGATGGTGAGGTCTGGTGCCTCTGGACCCTACCATGGAAGCCATGCCCTTGGCCCACATTGGTAGTGCCTCTGGTGGAGGAGGAGACTGCCTGGTGGATGGTGTGCTGACATGAGACAGTTGATCCTCCACTTCCATGGCTCCCCACCTCTGCTGTTCTGCCTCTGACTCTTTTCACCAGCACCTCTGTCCACTGATTCAAGCTTTGGCTGCTGCATATGTTCCCCTTCACCCTTGGGTCACACATGGGGGCCAGCACTTGGACCATACTGGACTGCAAGGGATCAAGCCATTTCCTGATGACTTCCTTCAACTGCCTTACCAGTGCCTGAGCCTCTAGTGACAGTGGCTTGCCCCAGCCAGGAACATCGATCTCCTGGAACTTCTCCATTTGGCTCTGAAGTTCCCTCACTACATGGATCACCTTACTAAGGAGGGCATCATTAGTGCTAAGAGTCTCCACGGCCTTGAGGAAGGGGTTGAGGACTACCAAGATCTGGGAGATTGTATCCTGCTTAGTTCTGTTAAGGGAGTCATTGATCCCAATCTCCTCAAGCAAGGCTGAATCCGAAGCAAATACTAGTCACTTTGCACAGGTCTACTACCTAATATTTCCCCTTCTGCAGAGTTCTCTATGAACTAGTTGTTGCTATGTTCATAGTTTCATAGTCGGTAGGGTTGGAAGGGACCTGAGCAGATCATAAAGTTTGACTTTCTGCCATGGGCAGGAAAGAATACTGGGCTCAAATGACCCTGGCTAGGTGATTATCTAGCCTCCTTTTGAAGACCCCAGGTTAGGAGCAATCACCATTTTCCTTGGAAGTTGGTTCCAGATCCCAGCCGCTCTGACTGTGAAGTAGTGCTTCCTGATGTCTAGCTTGAATCTGCTCTCAGTCAACTTGTGACCATTATTCCTAGTTACTCCTGGTAGTGCTTGGGGGAACAGGGACTGTCCTGTTCCTTGCTGGTCACCCTATGTAAGTTTACAGATGGTCACCAGATCCCCTCTCAAACTCCTCTTGTGGAGGCTGAATAGTGTCAGGTCCTGTAGCCTCTCCTCATAGGGCCTGCCCTGCTGCCCCCTGACCATATGAGTGGCCCTTCTTTGGACCCTCTCGATGCTGCCCGCATCCCTTCTGAAGTGCGATGCCCAGAACTGGATACAGTACTCCAACTGCGACCTGACCAATGTTGCATAGAGGGGGAGGATCACCTTGGACCTGCTTGTGATGCATTTTTGGATGCATGACAAGATGCAGTTAGCCTAACTGACCATGTCCTCACATTGGTGGCCCAAGTTCATCTTGGATTCAATAATGACTCCAAGATCCTTTTATGCCTCTGCACTGATGAGAAGGGAGTTCCCCAGCCTATAGGTATACTGCTGGTTCTTTCTCCCTAGGTGCAATACCTTGCACTTCTCAGTATTCAATCCAATCCTGTTCTCATCTGCCCACCCCTGTAACCTGTCCAGATCTATTTGTAGCCTGTCCTTCCCTTCTAGTGTGCCCACCTCTCCCCACATCTTAGTGTCATCCACAAATTTCAACAAGATGTTTTTCACCCCCTTGTCCAAGTTGCTGATGAAGATGTTAAATAGTGCAGGCCCAAGGACCAAGCCCTGGGGGACTCCACTGCCTGCATCTTTCCAGGTCAAAAAAGACCCGTCCACCACCACTCCCTAGGTACAGCCCTCCAGCCAATTTGTGACCCATTTCACTGTATAGGCATCAACACCACAGTCACCTAATTTTTTGATGAGGATGGGGTGAGAGTGTCAAAGGCCTTCCTAAAGTCCAGAAAGACTATGTCCATCACAATACCTGCGTCTAAGGATTTTGTGACCTGGTCGTAGAAGGCCACCAGGTTGATCTGACAGGACCTGCCCCTAACGAACCCATGTTGGTTGCCCCTAAGCATAATCTCCCTTGCTGGTCCTTTGCAGATATGCTCCTGGATAATTTTCTCAAAGAGCTTCCTCAGGACCAAGGTAAGACTGGTTCTGGTTCATATGACTTCATATTTGTGATGGTTGAAAAATTGATTTGGGGTGAAAGAAGTTATGGAATGTAATATATTAAAGAGGGAAAGGAGAAAAGATCCAATAACAAGAGTCCCTTGCCACACCTTAAGACATGTGTCTCTCACAGCTCTTCCTTCATTTTCTTTCACTTCTCTGTTGTCAGGGACTGAAGGAGATGGGAAAATAATAGAATAAATGTCCTTCAATTAAGGTATTAGCAATACAACAAAAAGCCAAAATTGTAATGGTTTATATGATCCTCCAATACATACTGATGAGACCTCTAGCTCAGGTAACTTGTAATGGTGTTTTACAATTAGAAATCAAATTCTCTCCTTGTGTAACACCCAGGGTTTATTTCAGAAATGAAACTTCCCTACCTTTGTGTGTGCAAAGTAGTTGCTAGGAGTCAACAACAACAGCATGCATAACCGAGGAAAGGATCCATTCTCATGCAGTTGAAGAACTCTTCCCTTTCAATCAATACCAGGCTAATCATTTTACTAGGAAGCTATAGCACTTTAGATTTTCCTTGACATTTTAATTCTTCCTTGTTGTGTACAGAAAATGCTGCTTCCTTAGGGCTCCAGAGAAAGTATAGATGATAGAGCAGAACCAGTTTTATGCACAGCACTTTAAAATTGTTGCTATAATTACATTTAAGGGCATACTATCCAATGCTTTAGTAGTCCAAATTTTATTTATCCTCTCACACAACCCTTCTAATGGAAGACAGCTGTACGATAGGGTCTTCTGCCTAATGGGTCCCTTTGGGATGCTTTCAGCTCTGTACACAACCCTAAGTTTTTTCTGAAGGACACATATCTCCTAACTCCCACAGCTTGTGCTCCACTCTGATTGCCTTTTCCCCCTCTTCTTCAGGAAGGCTATAATCTTCACTAATTGGAAGCAACTGCTTAATGTTCGTGTTGATTTTTTCTGTTACCAGTTAGGTTTGTTTACCTGTAAAATAACCAGCCAAACCCATCTTCATGTACATTACTTCCTCACTGTCCTGACACAAGCTCTATGACATAATGTATTAGTCTTTATATCTGTCCCTTTCCTTATATGTTTGTATATGCAATGTTATGTACAAGTGAAAATATAATCTCTGGATTGATTTTAGCTTTACTGCATTGAAAGTCAGCAAAACCTATTTTAAATAATCTGTTTGGATTTTCAGGGACCCACTTCAATATGCTTGTACCTAAAGACAGGTCAATCAACTAGCTGCTGTTTGGCTTACCTCTCACTAAAATATAGTCAAATAATAGAGGATGCACTATGGATAAGCTTATGCTTATGCATTTAAGTGATTGCACACATCATAACATTTTAAATAGGAATCCCATATTACTAAATGCTTTCTTCAGAAAGAAACGCTTTTAAAAAAAAGAAAGCAGTTGTAAAATGCAAAAAACAGTAGATAGTATTGTGTCATATATGCTATGGCCCGAGGTTTTCAAAAACACTGTCCATGCCAATTGCATGCTTTATGTATATGGGTTACCTTGGCTATGCAGTCTGACCATTTGTGTCCGTTGTTACAAAAATGCTGAATTTTTTTCTTCATGATTTCAGAAAGCCTGGTACTACCTATGTACTGGAGATGAGCCCAGGATGAGGCCCAGATCTAGATGTGAGCTAAATCTCTGAACGTCAGATAGTCTATGTAGGTGAGAAGAGAAAAGAAGTGGCACTCCACTTTTGCACTGCCCCAATCCTGAATCTAGGGAGCTAAATCTAATCCTCGCAGTCTGTTTTGTGGTAATCTTAGAGATACCCTTTAGAAGAAAAAAGCATCGTGTTCCAGGATTTAATTCAATCTCACTACCAGAGATTAGGAGGAAACCTTCATGATATCAGATAACCCTATTTCTATCTATTGCAATATTTTACACCTTCCTCTGTGGCATCTGTTGGTAGCCCCTGTCTAAGAAAAGGCTGCAATTAGTTGGATGACAGGAAATTTTCAGTATGTTCTTAAATTGCCTATGGCTGTTTACGACCTTTAAGGGCTTTTCCAAAATGCAAGGAATACTAGGAAATAGAATCGCTCCTTTCTCCTACATATGTTCCCTACCTGAAGGGAATGCTACAAAGGTGCTGAAGTATCTCTCTGCTTCCCAGGGATCCCTTATCAATTTATCTTTATAGGTTGATCTTGAATGCACCATCCAATCTATAGGAGAAAATAGCTATCACAGGGAAAGGATGAGCTGCTTCAAGGAATAAAAACAGAAGCTGAGATGAAAACAACAAGGAGCTTTAATATAGAATGGAAGAAGGAGACAGAGGAGAAGATAATCCCAACAGAGCTAATACTAAGGTGCCAGATCAGAAGTTATTGAGAAGGTTAAATCAGCAGTAATCTAATAAATTAATAGACAATATGTTAAGGGAGATGTGAATTAGGCCCTCAACACTGGGCTAGCTAATCCACTTTCCAACCTGGAATAGTTTACCCTAGCAGTATAGTAATGGCTGGTATAATTTATGTTAGATGCCAAGGTGATGGGAACACTGCACATGGATTGTACTTTTAATCAGCCTATAATTCTAAGATAGGGCTGCCAGATCTGATATAGGGCCTGGAGACTACTGAGCACACAGAAGACTCATCTATAATAAAGGGACAAACTGCTCTATCCCATTTCTCCCTGTGCTGATGATAAAGTTTATGTGTTGATTTCTATGTGGGGGGGAGGTGGGTTTTGCTCGGTTCTCCAGTATGGAATGTTTTGCATCTGTCTATGGTTCATCATAAGGCTCAGGGAATATGGGAGTGGGCAGCATACTTGTATGAGTACCTCACTTGCCGGCCACCGCAGAAATAATTGATTATTTGATTTACTGTCAGTTCTGAAAACGATACATAATTTTAACTTAAAAAAAAAAACAGAGACCAAAACAGTTTTTGAAAAGTTGAAGTGTCCATTCCAGCTGTCCAATTCATTTTCCTTTTCTCCCTCCCTTCAAGGTGAACAATTTGTCAAACTGTAATGAATCCATGAAACATTTGGAGTGTATCAAAATCAGCCTTTCTTTGCTAAAAAAGAGCTTAATCTAGCAATGTTTGCCCCTCACTCCGCTCTGCCAGAAGAAGCAGGTTCCTACCTCCTGCTTCTGCAGCATGCTGACTATCCTCCAAACAGGTTGAAGCATATTAAGAAGACCAGGTGCTCCTGTTTATTTGTATAATGCACAGCACCATAGAGTCCCAAACAGAATTGCATCCATTAGGTCCCACCACTATATGAAGAACAGTTGAGGACAGGGGTGTCTCTCTAACCGGAACTGTGTAAGGATTTTAGGGTAATCATTTCATATTAAAGTGTAGTGCAATGCCCATAATTAAGACATACATTTCCTTCTGTTTCTGAAGGCTGATGGTTTGCTGTTTCTCAAAGCAGAGGCATAAATTCTAGGGCTGTGTGAAATTTCACCTGTTGTTTTGTTTCAATGCTGTTTCAACTCATTTCAAGCTCAAAACAATGAAATCAAGGTAAAATGAAAGGCTTCAAAACAGCCTCAAAATGAAATAAGTCAAAAAGTTTCTAAAGTTTTGAAATGTGTTGAAACATTTTGAGTTTCGAAGCTCAAGCTGGGCTTGCCTACAGGGAAACAGAGAGTAAGGAGAGGCAGGGGGGAAGAGGTGGGAAGGACTGCTCTCATATTGGCTGTGTAGCTGGCCAGTGACCATGATCCTTCCTCGGGGTCCCTTCCAATCCCAGAGCCCTGGGGTATGGATGGAAAAAATAGCATAAAAAGCAGCATTGTTTGAACCGAGCTGCTTTCTGCCTTTGGGTCAGTTTCAGAAGCTCAGCAGCATTAGACAACAAAGGCTTGAAGATCTACAAAGTCTATTCTGACCCTACTTCTATGATTCTATGATTTAATAGATTTCATAGATTTTTAGGGTCAGAAGGGACCTCAGTAGATCATTCAGTCTGACCCCCTGCTCTGGGCAGGAAAGAACAATGAGGTAAGCCAGGTGCTTGTCCAGTCCCCTCTTAAAGACCTCCAGGGTAGGGGAGAGCACCACCTCCCTTGGGACCCCATTCCAGAATCTGGTATCCCTTACCATAAAGACAGTCTTCCTGATGTCCAATCTAAATCTGCTGTCTGTCAGTTTGTGGCCAATGTTTCTAGTAATCCCAAGGGGAACCCTGGTAAACAGAGTATCTCCTATTCCTTGCTGTCCCACCCCCTCCACCCCCCCTTGATGAATTTGTAGGTGGCCACAAGATCGCCTCTCAGCTTTCTCTTGCAGAGGCTAAAGAGATCCAGGTCCCTCTATCTCTCCACATAGGACCCTACCTGCAAGCCCCTAACCATATAAGTAGCCTTCCTCTGGACCCTCTCAAAGTTATCCACATCCTTCTTGAAGTGAAGCACCCAAAACTGGATGCAATACTCTAGTTGAAGCTTAACCAATTTCACAAAAAGTGGAAGTATTGTCTCCCTGGACCTATTTGTGATGCACCTGCCAAGGCATGATATGGTGCAGTTAGCTTTACTGATTGCTTCGTCACATTGATGGCTCATATTCATCTTGGAGTCTACTATCACTCTGAGATCCCTTTCTGCCACTGTGCTACTTGGAAGGTAATCTCCCAATCTGTGTGTTGGTGATTCTTGCTCCCTAGGTGCAGCACTTTGCACTTATTTTTGTTAAACCGCACCCTGCTCTGTTCTGCCCACTTCTATCCACAGTCATTTAGCACTTGTTTATACAAATCCCATCAGAGTTGATTCAGCACTGTATTTATACAAGTGCTAAATGACTGCTCAGTAACCCGAGTTACTATGAAATAGTGCAACTGAATAGTTTTTTCATGTTATTTGTGGCCGTGTCTGAACTAGATGCTGACTGTACAGTAGCCTGAGACTACTGAGGAGTAGCATCATGTGGCAGAAACTAGGATGCAACACAACTGAGCAGCAGTCTCAGGCTACTGTACGGTCAGCATCTTGTTCAGACACAGCCACAAATAACACCTTGTCTTTACAAATATAAAACTAATATTTGGACCTCTCAAAAAATTTACCAAAGGGAATCAGAATCATAATCCCTATATTCCAGACTGAGAAATTTAGGCAGAAATTATTAAAAATGATTTGCTGAGAGTCACACAGAAGATTGGTAGATGGGCCAGGTCTCAACTCTCAGATTGGTACCATATCCACTGGACACGGTGTTAAGAGATCATAGTATCATAGTATCATAGTAGTTAGAGTCGGAAGGGACCTGGGCAGATCATCTAGTCCGACCCCCTGCCTTGGCAGGAAAGAGCACCGGG
>JAGPOW010000797.1:20908394-20922537 GCA_030014935.1 Caiman crocodilus | reverse complement strand
TGGGGTCCTGTGACCCTGGCACTCGTTCCTGCCATTGGCGGGGGGTTAGACTAGATGGCCTGCTCTAGGCCCCTTCTGACCCTAGATACTATGATACTAAGATACTATGATACTATGTTTCTATATACCTCAAGGTACCAGGCAGCTCATGAATGCTGTGATGCTGGGACAGATGGAGCTTCCCACAGGAGCACGGGGGGTTCCCCAGCATTCTCGGTAGCAGACCTGGAAAGGGACCAGAAGCATTTCTGGTCCACTTCTGGGTCTGCCAAGGAGCGCGCTGGGGGGCCTCTCTGTGTGCCCCTGGCTCGGCAACTGGTGCCTCCAGGGACAAATAGAAAGTACCATACTTAGGCAGGGGTAATCAATACAGCATATACAAAATGGGCAGACAAAATTGACTTCCAGGTATGCAGCGTAATGGCTACATCCCTAAGGCTAGGAAGAGATGTCGAATTTTTCCCAGGACTAGCTGTGCATGCGTTTGTCCCAGAACAAATAAGTCATGGGATAGGCAAGTACTCATATCACCCTTCCAATCAGGGTTTAATGTGTGCTGAATGCACTGCCACTTTTTGCTATAGAGTCAATGATGAAGTCCTCAGACAACAGTTCAGATGCGCTTCACAATGCCCTGAAACAAACTGTTAGCACTTCTTATCCCACAAACCCTTTTAATTTTGTCCCAGCAATGTACATGGATGTCTAAATGATTGAGCTTTGTCCTGGAAAAAAATGGTTTCTCCCAAGACAAATATGATGTCTGTTTATAGCCTAAGTGAGAACACAAAAACTTAGACTGTATACCAGTGCCACATATTGCAGAGTTCATCCATAAGCAGAAGGCAGCAACAACTCATATTTTGCCAGTTTTACAGAATACTGAGCAGGAATCCTATATCTGCAGTGTAATCTGTTAATATTTTGCCATCGAAATTACTCTGTCCTCAAGCTGAGAACAAATTTCAGTATCACAGCTAAAGAATGGGAGAGAGGGGAAAATCTATAGATCAGGGGCAAAATTCCATTAGGAACAACTTTTTACTTGACAAAATGTACTCCTGTTATTGTGCTCATATTTCTCTATTCAACTTGGAACAGGATGGAATCTTAGGGAATGAAAAAATATGCATGGACATCTCTAAAATAATCCTTTGAGAAATTAATTAGTCGGTATTCTTAATTCATTTTCAGCCTCACAAATAAAAGGTGCAATGAAGGAGTAAAATGAGATAAATAACCTGTGTGGAAAATACAGTATATATAAATGAGTGATTTACATTAATTTACATATGATTTGGTCCTAATTTCTTTAGCTTTAAAGAATCACTTTACATAAGATGTGTGAACTAGAGCTGACCAATATATGTGCAAGGAATAATTTATCCTAGGAATTAATTCCCTTTTTCCTGTTTTGGGTTATCTGCGAACAAATGTTAAGCTTTATGAATTCATCCATCACACTTACCTGTACACTTTGGGACAGATCCTCAGCTTTTATAAATCTGTTTAGCTTCATTGTTATTAGGAGAACTACACAATTAACACCAGTTAAGATCTGTCCCTTCATGCAAATAAATGTAAGCCTCTGTTCTTTGAAAACTCTTCCCTTTAACTTTCCCCCCCATTAGTTACTTACAACATATGAATGGCTATCTAAGCCATGCCATATATTTTATGCCAGGGGTGTCAAATACAGAGGCTGGATCTGTCCTGTGGAGCCATCTTGTCTGACTTGCAGGACTCCTAGACAGGCCAGGAATTCAGGAGTTGGGATCACTGCTGAAATCTGGGATATGGAGGCCTGTGGAAGACATGTGCTGGTGTTAAGGTGCAAGGGACACCTGGGTTAATCCCTGCCACCACCCCCACTCATTCTACTGCTGCTGTTATACTAAATTAATCCCCTCCACTGGCCCAGAACCAGCTTTGGCTGTGGGGAGGGGAGAGACTGGTGTGATACCCCTGCTTTATACCCATAATGTTCTGCTCATTTGTGATTTATGAAAGCTAGTGGCCAACTAACAACTTAAGTTGCTGTTTAGGAAGACAAAGACCCTGATTTCATTAAACCTATTAGACACATAAATGGAATTAGGACCCTCAGTCCTGCCTGAGTCCCTAAAAAATAGTTAATTTTAAAAGTTTATGGGTTATCATCTTCTTCATTGCTTTTCCATTCTTCCTTGGGTTTTTTTGTGACTTAGTCTTAAAAGGGTAGGATGACAGTATGTTATAAAAGTAGATACATTAATGTATATTCAGGACTTGAACAGATTGGAATAGAATCACACTTAGGAGCCTCAATCCACCTAAACATTGACTAGGTTTGCCTATACAATTGGTGAAACAGAATCTGGCTCTATGTGTTTTCAGAGCCAGATGCTGTTCCTGTTCAACCTTGGAACAAAAGATGAGCTTTTAAGTTTTGATCTTTGATTATTCTCTTACTTTTGAAGTCATCTTACAGTTTATGCATGGTCAGAACATTTTCTACAGAGAAAGTTCTGTAGGAAGTGTAGATATATTCTTATGCGTTTCTTGTGTTTCCTCTAGGGCAGGGGTTTCCAAGCTGTGTTATGCATACCCCTGGGGGTATGCAAGACATCTCTAGGGGGTATGTGGGAGAAATTGTGTAATGGCAGATTTAATGTTCATTATGGTAATAATTGGTATTTAAGGGATTAAAATATAAAAGATGCTGGTATAGGTACATGGACAGGAGGAGGTAAACATAGGAGGAGGTACGCAATAAGAAAAAGTTTGGGAACCTCTACTCTTGGGCATTTCATACTGGTCAAAAGTAAAACAAACAAGCACAGAGCAGTGCATGTTCAGAGGTGACAACTAGGGAATAGCAATAGGTTTGTTACCTTGATCTGTACATAGTTGCAGTTCTTCATAAAGGATCTAATATTGAAAGTCAGTCTTGCTTATCAAGAAGATATTAAATTATCTACTTGTGGCCAAGTAATGAATTTCATTAGATGTAGGATTGAAACAAAAATGACTGTCTCTATAGAGACCAGCAGCAGTCAGGCCTTAGTTAAGACTGAAAGTACATAAACCTGTTTGAACTGGAACACTCAACCACCTTCTAATGAACATGCCATTTCTTTCACCGGGGCAGATTTTCTTCCTGTTTGGAAAATTGTATAGATCAGTTTTAAGGCATGCCCCAACTTCAGTAAAAAACTTGGTTCCATTTGCTGTTTGGTACCAAACATACTTACTGTATTTACTCCTATAGAAGATTACTCCCCAATAATTAGATTCTATATATGGAACATTTATAAATTTGTTATAATTTCCCAGGTATAGAACAGGTATAGAATCTAATTATTGGAAATAATTTGCATGGAATTTGTTCCCCTCCCACTGCTACAGCAGGGCAAATAAATCAGGGTGGGGAAGCAGGATTCAGGTGGCCCCTTACATGTATGGACATGTACCAATGCATATTTTGGTACACGTCCATACATTCACAGCTAGCTCAAGATATCTCTGCAGAGCACTGCATTGTCTTGGGTACATGCATACTTAGTTCTTGGCTCTCTTGAGGCCAAATGGATTAAAGAAAAGGAATACATTTCTCCTTGTTGTGGCAGCAGAAGTTTTGTGAAATATTCTTCAGCTGGAAGCTACTCACACCTATTTTAGTAAGCTTGCAATGTTCCCATCTGGGAGATCCCTCATTATACAGGCTTAGAAGTTGTGCTTTTACAACTTCACTTGCTGAGTTATTACTTTTACCACAGAGACTTCTCAACTGGTTTATTTTTGGCTCTAGCAAAAAGCAATTACTGCAGCTACCAAAATATTGAGCACTGAATTAAAACATTCTGCTTTAGAAATTTTGGGCCAAATATCTCTCTGATGTAGCTGAAGTCAGTGGAATTACTTTGCGATGAATTTGGCTAAGAATGCATGTACCCTTTGGCTTCTTTATAAAAGAAAATGTTGCATATGTTCTGGTGTATGGTTGTCATTAACTACTAGGAGGAAGACTGAAGGAATGTTTTTTCTTCTACTTCTGTTTGCTATCTGGAGATTCAATAGTAGAATCGTTGCTTTTAGATCGAAGTGTCTGAGATGAAATCTATGCTTTGGGACACAATTTCACATCCTGATACTCAATTAGGATCCAATTTGTATTCATTGAAATTGATGGGAATTCTCCTAGTGACATCCTGAGAGCGTGCAAAGCCCTTAGTGGTCTGAAGTGCAGAGTAGCCTAAGGCTACTCATAAGAATAGAAACATAATAACTACAGCTGGATAAATTGTCCAAATGTTCTGCAAACATTACCTCACATTTTCAAATGAATTAATGGAGGTAGTTTGCTTCCATTTGTTTTCTGCCTTTGACTATGGTAGCTTATTTTTTCAATAAATCTTCTAGTTTGCTAGTAGGTGGGCATATCTATGTGTGCAATTATGACTCCTGAATAAACTATGGACCTTATTATTTTGAAGTTTATTCAGGTGCAGCACATGGAGCTGGATTGGAGTAGCCCTGGCTGTCAGGGGATCTCAGGGGTCAGCCAGCCAGCCTGGGGCTGCTAACTCTGGCTCAACATGCCACAGAAGGGCTGGCTGGAGCATGAAGGAGCTTCAGTATGGGGCTAGCTGATAGTATTTACAAGTACTATCCTGCTGCAGAGTAAATTAAGCTATTTCAGCCTAATAAGGCTGCACGTATAGAAGCCAAGACATTTACTGCACAGTTAATTAGTCAACTGCTCAGTAAACGCCTTGTGTAGATGTGCCATTTAAGCAATCATTAGAAAATATTGACAGAAAGTTTTGGACTCCTCCACTCAAGGGCTAATTATGTCCTATTTGACCAGGGTGCAATTAAAACCAACCAATAGACATGAATTTCAAGTATCAAATACTTTCCAAAAACTGCTTTCAGACAGTCTCCAGAACTGCTACTTACTGAACGTTTTCAAAGAAAAAATTGATGGTCAGCTGAAGATGGATAATTCAAAGGCAGAATTTTCAAATTAGCTTATATTTGCTGACAATTTGAGCTTTAGGAGAAGGATGAATTACAAACATGATCAATGATTGTTTTGTGTACGTTTCTGTGAAATATGGTTTCTGTTTTGTGCATTACCATTGTGGACTGGGGAAAATTGATAGTAGTGCAATAATTGCAGTTTTTATTCCTAGCCCTACCACTTACTGGTGGTCATTTGGCTTCTCTACACACGTTTGTCAATCTGCAAGATGGATGTAACAGTACTTCTCTACTTGGAAGGTTATTATAAGAGTAATAGCTTTAAAGTATGTTGAGAGCATTTATCCCAGAGGGAAGGTGCTATGGGGGTGCAAATGAAGCTAACACTGCAATGGATGGTAGTGAAAGGAACTTTGAGTGCTGTAAGTAGGGCAGGCATAAGAGTCAGACCATCTAGCGGCAGGAGGACTGAAAAATAAATCAATTGCTGCTAATATAAATTCTCTTTTCTATTAACTAGTAAGGCTGCTGATTCTGGATACAAAGATCCCTATCATGGTCCCAGTAGAAGACTGGCTATTCACACATCTTTTTGAGTGCACAGCTCCTTAGTAACTTCCCAGGCTAAAATCTATTCTCCCAACAAGCTTCAAGATTTTTTTTTTTACAGACCTTATATAAATGAGCTGGAAATATCACCAGTAGCTGCGATTCAAGTCAAATTCCTGCTGCTAATTACACAGGCTTTTTTGCTAAAGGTAGTAAATAGAAATCATTCATGTGTCCTTAGAGGCCGTAGAATCATTCGGTATTCATGGTAAATATATCATGGAGCTTCATAAGAGAATCATTTTAAAACAAAGCCTGGTCAGCTGTTTAATAATTTACTGATGGTGATAGTGAGAAGAATATCTAATAACTAGTGAGATTGGCTTTCAAATAGAAAATGAATTCACATTAGAAAAGAGTTGTTTTTTTTTAAAAAAAAAGAAATCATAATTACTATTAGAGAAACACTTGGTTGTTGTATCAGTTCTGGATTGCTTTACAAATACTTACAAAGCCAAGACCAGTTTATTTGATTACTTAGGAAGTTACAAAGCACAATTCATTTATATTACACTTTTCTATGATAGGCAGCTTTTTCAGCAACTCTATGGAGTTTGAAGTATCTCTGTTTGACAATCAGGTATTGGCCAAGTGAAATTAGGCATAACATCCCAACTCACTGGCATTTCTCTGTAACACAATGCAGGTAACTTTTTGAAGACCAAATCTGAACAATTTTAAAATTCTTCTACATCAGTAGGAAGAACTCTCTTGATTTTCGTGACAACCAGACAATGAGAACAAGAGAGAGCCCAATTTCTATACAGTAACCCTTTGACACTATAAGCAGAGGATCATTATGACATCAGTCAGTTAGTCATTTGCATACTTTAATCTTACAGGTTGAAATGAGTCAGAAAATTAATATATTCCTTTGCAGTTTGGGACTAGGGTGTTTTGGCAGATCTCGGGTGGGAAGATAGAGAGTGTAAGGGTCAGGTGTAGAGTGGCACATCAGGAGCAATATTTAGCTAACTTGGAATGAGGAGGAAGTTTTGTACTGAAACTCCCTCTACGTTACAGTTCTCTCTGGAAGGATTGCTTATTTTTACCCATTTAAATGTTTTTTAAAGTTAATTTGAACAGTGACCATTAACCACATCGGGTAGAGAGAGTCCTTTTTCTGCATTTCTGATGGATGCTATCAAAGAGAGAGATGACCAACGAAAGAAGAAGGGTTAGGTTTGAGGTGAGTGTTATTGGAGGAAGGGAAAGAGTGATGACTTACATGATACCGCTCAGGTTTTTCTGTCAGCAGCACAGCATTGGCAAAGTCAACACAAAGTTGTTGTTTTTCAGGAAATTGATTAAATAGCTCAGACTAAAAGAAGAGCAGGTTAGGTGATTTGACAGTAAATTAGGTTTCATGGCAGTATCCTGTAAAATTGCTACAGGTTCTGCTAAGTTCCTTTCCCCTCCTACCACCTGCCAGTTTGGTCTACATAAGCACTGACATGTACAGCCTTGTAGTCTTGAGAGAAAATTATGGTCTTGATAAAATCTGAGAATATTTGCTGTATCTTGTAAATAGTTCATTAAAAATGAGAAGAGAAAGAAAAGAACAATAATGCTGATGTTTATGATGCTTTTGATTTTCAAGTTACTTTATAAGATCTTTGCTCACTTGTAATGCAATGTTAAAAAATGTAATAAGAAAAATATATTAAATACATGCCTTATACTATCTTGGTCATTTACAGTAGTGTCCACAGGGCAATTTAGAAGAATGTCATCAGTTTTTCAGTAAAAACTGGTGTTCTGGCATCCTTCAAGCATTCCCATAAGTGCCTACATTTTCTGAAATGTGTATTTAATGTATGTGGTCCATTAATCATAATTCATTGGCAAAATGTCATCCTGAGGCTTTGGAGAGGAAAGAGGTGAGACTTGCCTGTCCTATATAGAGTCAACTCTCTTTCTTAAGTAAGGCCAGAAAGGCTTAACGATAAGGCATCTCTTAGGAGTAGGTGAATCATTTATAGTAAAGTATGAGCAGGCATAAATTTCACAACAAACTGGAACCAGAGTGTTTTAGGTTGGGATGGATTTTTTTTCATTATAGCTAAAGACTTTCTCACTGAATTTCTAACAGAATTTTCTTGATGGAAAATTTGTTTTCATGGTATTTCTACATTACAGGAAAGCTAGAGAAATCTTCTTTTTATACCCACAAAACGAATATGGAAAACTTGGTAAGATGTTCAGTTAGGGTAAAGTTCAAGAGAGCATCCTAGTCCTAGCGCTCCCGAACCATTCCAACAAAACTTGAGTTTGCGACTTAGATAACTTGTGAATGTTAAGAGAACTTTTAGGTGGCCTAAAATTTACACGTATATTGCTGTTTATCTTGAATTGCCTCTACTAATGTTTTTAATTCTTGTCTGAATTGGAAGTGCAGGAACCATATCACTCCCAGAATCCTTATCAGGAATTTAAGTGTGCACTTGGAGAATGACAAATTTACCATTGTTCATAATTAGCCGCAACTGCTATTTTTCCACTTTTGTACATATGAGAAAGCAACCATAAGTTATCCTAGATAAGATTATATTTTGCAATTCCTAATTCTCTTGCTTAAGACTATAAAAATAGGGGTCAGGAGAAAAATTCCCAATGAGGCATAACTGAACAATTACATTCTCTGTAGGATTCTGCTATGGTATGACAATCCTTCATTTTCTTGAGGTCTTTTATGTCTCCTCAACCTGTCTTGCATCCTGATAAATTTCTGCCACATATGAACTCATGTTCTGATAGCATTACTGGTACATAATTTAACATGTAAAAAAGTGTGATTGATGCAGCAGTGCCGTTGTTAATTGCTGTACTGACAATGGTATTAGAAAATAAGACTCACTTGGGAGAAGGCAGGTAGTGTTGCTACTTACTGGTGCTCTTCAGATCCTATAGTTTAATTACAATTAAGCCTATTTGTAATGGTAGATTCTAAAGCTCAACCAAAAACTGTGCCCCATTGTGCTTAGAGTAGTAGACACTGACAGCTCCTGAACCCAAGAGTTCAAAGCCTAAATAGACAAGATGGATACAGGTTGAGGGAGATGTACAGCACAACTGAACAATGAGATAGCAAAAACTGCTATGTTTTTCGAGGTGGTTTATTTAGGAGGGGATAAAATGAATAGAAATGAAAGGGAGGAGGAAAAGGAGAAGATAACAGGAGAAGGGATGGAAAGAAGCTGAGATGAACAGTCTGTGAGGAAAGGAGAGGGTTGGAAAAAACAGCCTAACAGAACAGACCAGGGATGATTGACCTGCTAATTGACTTGCTGACAATTACAGTCTTTGTGGGAGCCGGGAATTCAGTCTTGGCTTGCCAAGGCCTGGGCTAGAACCCTAATTTATGAATCATCCTTATCTGAATACCCTCTGTTACGGCCAAGTTTTGTCAGGCTATGTTCCAGGTACTGCCACAATTTCTATTAGCAAAGTGTGTTATAATTTTGGACTAAATCAAACGCACAGTAAAGTATTGAGGATTTTATTTTATATTCCTATACTATATCTGGATAAGAAGTACATCAGCTGTTTGGAACAACAATTCTTCACTAATAAAATTAACATCAATGTGTAGGTTCCAGAAATTTTTCAAAGCAGCTGCAGTCTGCTTCAATGTTAAGTATACATTTTTCTCTCTCTTCTTCTGCTGCAATGGTAGCGTAGTGATGTTTCATGTCTGGAGAGGTCAAGAAGAGTTGTGAAGAGCTATTTTAGAGCATCTGGTTGATAGAGAAACTGCTAATAATCTACATCATCTTGGGATTTGGTTTTGGCTGCCTTTGGGAGCACTTAATCAGGCTAAAACATGGAGATGCAATACCTATTTAGGATTCCTGGCCAAACAACTTACAGACTGGGAAGGAACCCAGATCTTATCAGGTTTGCTGAGCATCCCATCAGCAAATAACACTGGGCAGCCCATCCACCATCATCCTGCAGGTCATGGGTGATGAACCAGGAAGGGGATAGGATTTGAAGGACACTGGTACAAAGAAGTAGTTTTGAGGAAAATGGGTTTTTTTGAAAAAATATATCATTAGGAGTCACAGCTACAGCTATAAAAGAAAAAACAGACAATTCCTACCTCTCTCTTGCTAATCTGGGGCTTCCAAATCCTGAGCAGCTACTGGGCATAAAAGGACACAGACTGTTTTAGGCAAAGCCATTTGACAGTGGGTTTACAATAAAAAAAAATCATGTCTGCTATATATGCCGTAACACATAGTATAATAAAGCTGAATAATTTTATCACTGACAATAACATTTGTAGTTACACCAGCTGAGATAATAATGATAATCAAATCTTATGCTTCAGGGCATAAACTGATCGCCTGAGGGGCTTTGAGAAATGTATTCCCTTTTCCCATCTAAATCATGGCACATTAGCTATCGTAGGAGCATTGTGTTGGATTTCCACCTCCCTCTGAAACATCACGAAGGATAAAATGCAAAGCTATGTAGGACAAATGGTCGGATCCAATAGTACCAATTCTGTTGCACTTAGGACAATGGTTTCCCACTCTTTGTTGGGTTGTGACTGGATTTCCACTTAGCCTATTTACAGTAACCAAATTTCTGTCAGGTCTCTGACCCAACTTGTGTTCATCATAGCCCCAAATAAGGTCATAACACCTTGTTTGGGAATGGCTGGTTTAAAGTTCCTGCTACTATAGTAAATGAGCTCTGCACTTAGATACTAAAAAAAATGACAAAACCAAAGAAGTGAATGCAAACAATAGATCTTTTTTTTTTTACTAAAGGAAGAAAATGAACGAAAAGTCAGTCATTCACTGATGTCTAGAAGTCTGACTTAACTGATGTACCTAACAGAGGATAACTGCACAGGAATTATAGGTCAGAATTTCCAATGTTGGAATTGCCATTTAAACATTTGACAAAATCAATGTATGCTCCCCAGATACCTCTTCTATTACACTGATATCAATACTGATTAAATGTTACTTTCAAACATCTTGCTGAGGTCTTGAAATCAATGAACCATAAGAGGCAGATAGTGACAGAACCAGCTTCATTACTGGGAAGTCCTCATTTGTTGTGGTTAAGGAAAAAGAGATCATACTTCCCACATTAATGAGACAGTTTCAAGAAGCAGGCTAGGGCAGGGCTTGGGCAATGCCTAGGGCATGGACTTGTGTTTCCTGGGAAGCAGATGATTCCAGTCCAAATGCCCTCTTGGTGAGGGATAGCTAGTAACTGGGCCCCCTGCTTCTTGTACCCAAATGCTCTATCTATTGGACTGAGAGGCAGAATAACTCCTCAGTCCTAGACCCACTACTCATAGTTTTTCTGCAGATCAGAGCTTCAGTACTTACTGGTGTTACATATGTGCCCAGGCAATTCTATATTGCCCAGGCACCAAGGCAGCCAGAGTGCATCCTACTGAGCATGCTTAGAAGAGAAGCACTAGGCAACCATAGCAATACAAAATCTGAACTTTCATAGATTCACAGAGTGTAAGGCTGGAAGGGACCTGGGAAGATCATTGAGTCCAGCCCCCTGCACCAAGCAGGAAAGACAGCTGAGGGTCAGGTGACCCTAGCAAGGTGACTGTTGAGTCTCCTCTTGAAGATTTCCAGAGTAGGTGATTGCACCACCTCTGGAGCGAGCTTATTTCACAGTCTGGACACTCTAACTGTGAAGAAGTTTTTCCTAATGTTGAGCCTAATTGATCTTCCAGGAGTTTGTGGCCATACTCCTGGTTTTCCCTCGGGTGCCCTGCTTGCTCACTAAGCCCTTGATGTACTCCCTTAGTGTAGCAGTAAGCTGCTACCAGGTCCCCTCTTAGACTTCTTTTCCTCAGGCTGAAGAGTCCCAGATCCCCTGGCCTTCCCTGGTATGGATTGCCTTTTAAGACTCTGACCATACAGGTGGCTTTTCTTTGGTCTCTCTCAAGCTTTTCCACATCCTTGTTAAAGTGTGGTGCCCAGAACTGGATGTAGTACTCCAGCTGCGGTCTCACCAGTGCTGAGTAAAGCGGAAGAATCACTTCCGTGGTTTTGCTGGAGATGCATGCCAAAAATTTAATGATGTATTTACATGCCACTTCAATACATAAAAGTGAATTAGGAATTAGTCCTGAGAGTCCCTCAGAATGAGTGGTCAGTGCAATGAATAGCCCTTGGAACAATGTCAAATGCACACAAGCAATCAAGGTTGCTGTCTTTCTCCAACTCAACACAAACAATTTTTGTTCAGGGTTTTATAATGTATTCTCCTGGAACACCTTTCCGTGCAAAGGAAAAGGCACGTGTTGTTATTGAGTAAGAATATGACAGTAATGATACCAGCATGCATTTTTCTAAAGTGTACTTTTGTATTTTAAAATTTTCTTGTCATTATTTACTACTTTGAAAACACACTCTTGTTAGCTTTCTAACCTTAACCTATGTGAAAACAGTGTATTTACAAGGGATTATTTTTTAATCTTGCTACACTCAGGAAGCCAATAGAGCTATGAAAGAATAAAGTTGTCTCTCTCCTTTTGTGCATCATCCACATTTTGAGTATAACCAAATTCTAGGTGCACTTATGATACATAAAGCATAATAAACAGCATATGACATTCTGATCCCAGGCTGAGTTTGGGTGTGCATGTGCATAGTATAATTGAACAGAATATTTCCACTTTGATCAAATTTATCTCTAGAAGTTGCTGAGGTATAGTTGTGGAACTCTACAATGCTGGATTTGCAGACCAACTTCTAAGAGTATAACTGCACTTTAAAACTGTGATTTGTTTTATTAAAATTCTAAATTTACTGCTAAAAGAAAAGAGGTACTACTTCATTTGACACTTAGCTACTTCCACCGAATATGGTTGGATCAGTTAGGTAGCTGAGTCAACCTGTCTACAGTGTATTACTATTTCTGGCATACAACATTGCCAAAGCAAACTAATAGAGAAGATTTTTTTTGGTGTTCCCTGGAAAGTGTCATTGTGTTAGTATAGAGGTGAATTTGTATTTCTGAATAATTGATGGTTGGTTGTTAATTTTACCCCTCAGAAAGAAGAAATTTATTAATGAGAATGTTACATAAGAGATCAGTGCCAGTATGTCTGATCTCTATTAATGATTTCATCTTGCAACCAGATTAAAAAAGACAGCTGGTATCTGTTTTTACGCATATAGTTAGCTGCAAATGTGCTGACAACTTTGTGGGAGTAGAAGACAAGCAAGCAACTGCTAGGAAGGTTATGGGTGCAGACAGCTGGGCAGAGGTCTTCTCCCTGTTGATATTCACTCTGGCATACTGTCAACTATTTAGCATTTAAGTATTTACCAAACAGCTCTGTGCTTGTCCTTTATATGCTCTGTGTGTATGTGTGTTGGTGGGGGGACAAGGTTCTTTGGGTGAATCCAATATATTTTTTTAGACTAACTCCAATAGTTGGAAAAACTCTTCTTAACAAGGTTTTGAGCACAAACACCCTTCATCAGGCTGAGGAAGCATCTGCAGATGGTGTGTGTATAAGTATGTAAACATTGTGAAACAACTTGACCTCTGAGGTACACTGAAAAGTCTGAAGCCAGTACTAGATGAGCACAGGAAAGAAACAGGAAAGCAGATGAGAGTCTGGAAATTACTGTTGGTCTGGAAAAGACTGTGCAGGGCTTAAACTCCCCTAAGTATCTACACAGGTCATATGCTAGACAAGCGTGGATAGAAGAAAGTTGCAGTTTACAGCAAGGGAAAAGCTGGAATTTTTAGGATGAACTATCTCTTGCATTGTTGAGTACATCTGTTGACCACCCTCACAAAAATTTCTGGGGGCCTGCCTAAAAAAGGACCCTGGATAAAATATAATGCAAAAATTAAAAGTAAAAGATCTATTTCTTTTTCAGTCCAGATATGATGAAACAGGATTTCACATACTGTATCAGCCTGATTAACAGTCTTTATCCTGCCTCTTGATGAACACTAACTGCTTGGTGGAAGATGATTATGAGAGAACATTTCAGAAAGTAACTTTGTTCTCTCCTAAGATACTCCTGCAATATATGTTAGGATGTGATCAAATTTAAAATTGCTGTGTGACATATTCATCAAATTACTCCATGTGGTAAAGATGAACTCAGTTGTGAAGGGTGGAGCCTAAGCATTGCCTACCTTTCATAATTTTCTGTATGATACATCATGAATGTAAAGAGCACAAATACCTTTATCTATCCCACATAATGATTAGTGTCAGGACTTGGCACCATGAAATTTGTGGTAAACATTCAGCCAGAGTGCAAACTGGTGTAAATTGCTGCAGCCCCAGGGTCCCCCAGGGCTCAGTCCTTGGGCCTGCGCTGTTCAACATCTTCGTCACTGACTTGGACGAAGGGGTGGAAAGCGAGCTGTCCAAGTTTGCTGATGATACCAAACTGTGGGCTGAGATGGGGACACCAGAGGAGAGGGAGAGGCTGCAGCGGGATCTGGGCCAACAGCATGAGTGGGCGGACAAGAACAGGATGGGATTCAACGTGGACAAGTGCAGGGTGATGCATCTGGGGAGAAGCAACCCCCAGCACACATGCTGGCTGGG
>JAGPOW010000797.1:20882289-20903259 GCA_030014935.1 Caiman crocodilus | reverse complement strand
GTCCCCCCAGCTTTGGGTGACAGCCTGCTTCTGGCTGGTACTCACGGGGGGAGCACTGGTGCTCCTGCCTGCCTCCATGCCTGCTGGCTAAACAGGGAACATGGCCTTACAGGGGATGCCCTGGTGCTCTCAGGGGGTGCATGTGTACCCTTGCACCCCCTACATGACACCCCTGACACTGACTGCATGTTTGCTCCCATTGCGTTGTTCAATTTGCTTGCGTATTATGTCCTTTCTAACCGATATCTGCCTTCTCTGTTTGGAACATACGTTTTTTAGGACAGGGTCTTTCTGTTTGTGTTTGTTCTGAGCCAAGCAAAATGTCCTGTATTGCAGGCTTTCTTCTCCTCTAAGGCTGAAGGTCCTAGCTGCTGGTGTAGCCAAGGAAAATCTTTGATGTGGAGGTGTCCACCCCTGTTATCATGATCCAGGTGACTTATTTGCTTTGACATAGCTGTTAAAGCTGTAAGTTTGGAAAACAAAGGAAGAGATATCTTCAATTCAGCATGAATATTCATTACCTCACATATGCAACCAATACCAATAACTCCTTCCATTTCTTGCTCATCCTCCCTCATGACCCTTTTCTTGCTGTCCATCATAATTAGTTCTCTCATGCTCTCCTTTGCTCATGCTTCCTACATGTTTTACTGCCATCCTTCTTTTTTTGCTTTGGATGGGTTATTTCTTCATTCCCATATTGTGGCTTTACCTACATTGCTTCTATTGGTTCTACCTCCTCCTTCAAGAAGGTAGGGTAAGAATGAAATCTTTGAGCACCAAGGGTAGTAAAACAATAGACCAGGTTACCCAGAGAGGTGGTGGAAGATCCATCCTTGGGGGTTTTCAAAACCCAGCTAGACAAAGCTTTGTCTTGGATGATCTAGCTGGGGCTGGTCCTGCTTTGAGCAGGGGGATGACATCCTGAGGTCCCTTCCAACCCTAACTTTCTATGATTGTATGATTCTACCTGTGATTTAGAGTCTTCTCATGGGAGGCATCTCTGTTTAAATCCTTCTATAAAGGCAACTGGTTGTAGAGACCCTGCCTACAGTACTTGAGAGTTCAATGCATAGGAGTTTCCCAAGCTGTCAGAATGCTTAATAGGTGTGCATCTACTGAGTGGGCCCACACAGGTGTTGTCTATATGTTGATCTGTTTACCCCTCTGTCTCCTTATCTAAATCCATA
This sequence comes from Caiman crocodilus, assembly GCA_030014935.1. NCBI lineage: Eukaryota > Metazoa > Chordata > Crocodylia > Alligatoridae > Caiman > Caiman crocodilus. The sequence goes on along the minus strand of JAGPOW010000797.1, from coordinate 20,902,069 downwards.
AAACAGAAACTAATATTGCTGATATAGGACTCTATCCCCAACCTTTGTAATTTTGTGAAGGATTAAATTTCAGCTACAAGCCCAAAGAACCCATCTGCTCTCCATGAGTTAAAGCAAAAACAAAAAGCTGCTGGCTGCAAAGTTCTCCCACAAATCCAGATGAAGTATTGATATGGGAGCATCTCTGAAATGTTTGTGCATAGACTCCATGGTAGAATCTTCATTACTAAAAGTAGGAACCTCTACCTCTGAAGGTGAAAGGGGAACTCAGTTAGCTACTAGCAATACGCTCCTACCATGCAATTATAGCTCCTGCCTGCGGGAGATGTGAGACAGTCTGCAAATGATCTAAGTTTACAACCCTAGTGCATTTGCAACCAACCCCCCCCCCCCCCATTATTTGCCTTGCCTTGCTGTAGTCAGCAGCATGAATTAACCATGGGGGCATGTGGTTTATTTTCATAATAGCAAAGCTTGTCCAGTAAATCTTATCTCCTCCTGCCCACCTTCTCCCTCTGAAGAAAGAGCAGGGTTCTTCTTCACTCCCACTGCAAAAGCCCTTCAGCAGAGGCAGGAACATTTGTTTCCAATATACAACAATGAATGTGGATGGTAATTAGCAAGGAATCTTTAAAAATCCATATCCACTATGTGATCTTTTCAGTCGCCTGTGCTGAATTTTTTTTACTGTACCCTATGTGAAAAAGATCCTTATTAAAATTATTATGCAGCCTGCTTATTCCAGTTTGGGTCAGGGGCAAAATAGAAATGGTCCATCTGTTATACTTCACTAGGAAGATCCCCATATAGCTCCTCATTGCTGTGACTTCTCTATGCATTAATGCAGATTCTTAATCCACCCCAGGTTCAATTTTGCAATTTGCATGCCAGAGAGGTGGCATGTATGTTTGTGGGGGGGAGGGGGAAGAAGGGGGGGCTTTATGGAAATGAGTCACTATTGATGCAATACTACCCCCTACTGGTTATCAATGGAGGGGTACAGTCCTTTGGCTGCTTGCCTTTGTATGTAATAAAGATCATGAGAATAAAGAGAAAACAGGGATGGGGGGAGAAGTGAAATCAGGAAAGGGGATAATAAGGATGGGGCCAAATTTTAATAATTAGGGGAACTATTAGAATCAGTGAGGAAATAGTGGTGCATTGCTGTTAGTAAATGCACTGAGATTGCCAAAGAACAGAATTGAAGTTTGTTTTAAAAGTTAATTTGCCATCACAAAAAATATTTCTGTTGTGTTGCTGATTAAACAGTCATTCATTCTGGGGGAGCTGGTCATTGCTTTGCAAATCCCAGCTCAGATGACAGATCAATATCAATATGTCTTTTAGGTTTTTAGAAAGGGTTTGATGCAAAGGCAGGAAAATAAAACTTTGCTCTTTTCTCTTTTCATTTATGAAATGAAAGGAGCTTGGGAAAGCCAACTTACAGAGTCGAGTCTTCTTATCAGAGTCACTGTTTTAAGAGAATGTGTGTGTGCGTGTGTGTGCGTGCATGTGTGTGCCATCTGTGTATAGCCTGCTAGTGTAGCAGCAGTACGTGGTGTGATTAGGTATTTAGCAGCTAACTCCTTCCAAAGTAAAGTGAATAATGATGAAAATTACTATTTTCAACTGAAAATGCCTGTAAGCTATTCATAAGAGCTGATCTAATAATGGACCCCCTGAAACCTGCAGTTTTTTTCACTCTTCTAATTCTAGCAGGGGGTCGCTTCTCCGCTTTCTGTCTCAGTACTGATCTTGGGCTTAGCCACAATTTCAGTTCTTTGGCTATTTTGCAATTACCATTTTCACTTTGCCTTCTCACCAGAACAGCGTGTGTATAGGAAACCTAGATGTGCCTGCAAGATGCTGTATTTCACCCCCACTCCCCACCTCACTAGGAGTGGTTTGGTGTACTCCACTGAGCAGCAGAACGGATTCAAAGCTGAGAAAGAGCCTTAATTCAGGAAAATAGTTTAGTGCCTCCTATTCTATATGTGTTTGCAAATGCCTAACCCCAGCTCCCTGCGAGATTTTTTACTGCTTCTTGAGTACAAAAGCTTCTTAATTACATGATTTCCCTGCGGGCTGTCCTCCATCAAACAAGAGCTGGAGTGCAGAATGGGTTTCACTAGCTGAGGTCAATAAAAGTCTGGTTAGTGATAGTGGGTGTGAGCAAGGGAGAGAAAGAGGCAGGCGTTAGGACTCAGGGGAAATTTCTCGTCTCTGTCTCTCCTCTCTCCCCCCTCTTTCCCCCTCCTGCTCTCCCTCTCCCTTCTTCAATCAGTTTGTGCTACTCATCAGATCAGGATAGCCGCTTCAGCTTCGAGATACATCTCCAACTCTCTGATATACCAATGCAGGGGATATTTGGGAGGCACACCGAGATACAGCTGCACTGCTACAGCGGGAAGGGAATGTGAACTCCGGGGAAGAATGAACAGGATCGCCACGATTGTCTGGCTGTTGCAGCTGTTGCAAAAAGCAGAGGGGCAGGTCTTTCCAGGTGAGTTCATCCTCCCGTCCCTTGTTCTGAAGGGAGCCCTCTTGAATGCTTTCCGCTTGGCCCGGGGACCGCCGAGAGGTTTGCATTGCAGAGCATTGTGTCCGTGGAAATGCTGCCCCTGCTTAAGTTTGTCTTTTGCGGTGAGTTGCTTGCTCTGCGCTTTGTGTTGGGGAGATTGACCTTATCTCGGGCTGCGTTCGTGGGTTGAGACCGAAAGCGGTGCCGAATGGTGTCATTTGCTTCTCCTTTTTTACTATACCCCCTCCCATTCTTCTTTCATATCAAGCTGCTGGGTTGGCGGGGGGCTGTTCTTTCCCGGGAGATCGTGAGCTGGAAAGAATAAGAATAGACTTGTCTGCGAAACCCTGGAGTCGGCAAGGAAAAGAGCGATCGTGTTCAAAGTCCTTGTCGCACGGGGTGTCTCTGTCACTGGAGCCGGCGCTGCCTCGGCCCTAGCGCGGATTTGTCGGGGCTCCGTTATGTTTGCTTGGCTCCACGGAAGGTGTGTGTGTGTAAGAGTGAGTGTGAGTGAGAGTGAGTGTATGTAGATTCTGTTTTATGTCTAGCCGATGTGGGGATAGCACGTTACTTTAAAAGTTGTGGCGTGTGTGCAATGCGAGCATCTCCTTTCTTCGACTCAAGACGCTCGAGTCCTTTTTATAGTAAACAGTTGCTCTGTAGCAAGGACGGGGCTGAGCATTTGAAAAATGTGCCACCTCGGGATGCCTCGCTATCCTCTACCTTTAAACCGTAGTCAGACAACATTTTTAGAAGTTCAGTGGCAGCTTTTTTTCCTTTCTCTCCCCATTCCTCGGGAGCCCAAAGTTTGAATAACTTTCTCTGGATGGTTGAGATGCTTCGGCTTGTTTCACACTTGTGGGGATCTGTCACTCTGATCTTCAGAAAGACGTGGCTTGAGCCATGTGTGCATTAGGAGGAGCCTCCTATTACTGCCCACCCCCAGCAGTTCCTTGAAGCATAGTTGAAATGACTTCAAGATGAGTGGTGCCTATTGAGCCAGTCTGCTGCTTTTCTTAGCCTTATAAATCAACTAGAAAGTGTGGAGAGTGATTTGTGTTTTCTCCTGGGTCCTTCTTGGTGTGCAGTTTTCCTTTAGAAGTTTCTTAATATATACCTCCCATCTCACTTTGTATCAGTACATTTACACGTGCCTCTTCTCACCTCCTTTTCTCTTCACAACGTAAAACAAAAAGTCTTTCGTCTCTCTGACCTCAAAATTAATGCAAACAACTTCCTGGCCCAACCCTTGCTTCAGTGAGGATACATGGAGGTCATTGCTACTTGTCTATGTGTACTCCAGACCTCCAGCACGGGTGTCCAGGACACTTGAGTTCAGTGCACCTTGCATTGTGAAAGGGTTTTCTTAGCTAAGAGGCTGAGAGAGCACTAGTGACTCTTGTATGGGTCCTTTAAAGTATAAATATCAGCAGGTAGTAAATACTGACTGTGCAGTCAGCCCAAAGAAATGGGATCCCTGCAAAATTGTTTAGAGGAAAGCTTTGCATGAAGAGGAGCAAGTAGGTAGAAGAGACCCCTTTCAGCTTTGAAGTAGATGTTGAAGTGAATCCAGTGCTGTTTAATAACAAAACTACAGTAGTCTGTTTAGATTGCTAGGCAACTGTGTACTCTATCAGATTTCTTAAAAACACTGGGAAATGTAACCTTGTTAAATAGCTCCCTTCATAAGTAAAACCATACGTGGAGGGTTTTTTTTAATGGGTATTTAGACTGTGATTTCAATATGCATATGATTGGAACTGGCACAAACTGAGACTGTATCCTAGATTTTTAATGAATCATTTAGCCACTTGCCTAGGGAAAAATCTATTTTAAGTATGTTTCCAAACTTTTTTTGAGAGAGAGGGACTTTTGGGAGATGGATAATGGCAAAGGGCTGAACATGTCTAAGTGTAATGAAAGCAAATGGCTGAACAGGGTGAAAATAGTTTCCTGTCATTGTTGGTTAAGTGGGAAAGCTAGGGTTTGGTCTGCTTGAACTTGTGCTTTACTATTCAAAGTGATAAAAGGATCTCATTTTTAGATATAAATGGGGTGCTGAGTTGCTTCAGTGAATGAAATTGCAGAAAGTGGTTTCTCTTTTTGAATAACTATTAACTGCTGAGTTCTGAATGCCCTCATCAATTTTCTCAGATAATATTCAGAAGATAAAAGCAAATAGACAAAATGTACAAACACCCCTCACCTCTTAGGTGCCAGTGACATACTGAGTGTTGTGACTCTGCTGTAGTCAGTGTACTTCTAGTGTCTTCCATCAGGTGGTGCTCTCTCCATAACTATTAAGATGCAAATATTGCTTGTCTACTGTGCGATTGAAATTTTTTTTTCAAAGCGTAATGTGTTTATTCAATAGCCTTTTGTTAAACATTGTGAAAAGTCATTGTGCAAGCAGTTGGCTGCTTTTATTTGTTTTGTTGTATGGTAATGTAAAAATGGGGAAGCCAAAAGTTTGATGCTAAAAGCAAAACAACATGCAATGCCCCCCTGTTTTGCCCAGTTCCTTTCTCATCCTGTCCATAAAACTTATGAGAAATACTCTTTGAAATATAATAAAAAGATAATGGTTTTCTCCTGGGACTCTGTTTCACAGTGGGTTATCTTGTTAATCCCTTTTGTTGTCTCTTCTTGTTTATATAATTGTTGTGTTGTGCTATTTGTAATATTTTTTTTCTTTATTTCTCACCTTTTATTACTTGTTTTAGTTGCATGCTATGTCTAACTTTTTTTAAAAATATAACTCTATTGATCAGTTCTTGAGATTTTAAACTTTCTATTAGCCACAAGTTCCACATCCAGTTTCATCAATTTTTCCCTGAACCCATAGCAGTAAAATTCAGAATGAATCTATCAGCCACTGATCCTCATTTCAGTAACTTTCCTTATGGGGAAATATTTCTCATTAAAATGTGTGTGTATTACATATTGTCTGACTACTTGAACATGTAGGACTTGTGACTTTTGTGCTCTTCAGCGTGGTTTTATTGCCAGTAGAAATCATTGAGATTAAACTTATTTACATCCTTGAAATAACATTCAGGGAAAAACTGGGACAGTGAGTTGCATGGGGATTGTTCACCTAAACAAGCTAGGTGGATTAGTTAAACACTATAGCCTCTTCCATTAACATTGTTGACTATCAGCAATGTCCAAATGCTTGAGGGCACTGATATAGTGCAAGAAAGAAAAGGCAAGGGCATATGTTATATAAATATTTCTAAATGTTGATGCTGGGTCATAAAAGAGAAACAACTACTGATATATATTTGAATCTGGTGTTGGCGGGGAGAGATGGGATGAGGAGAGGCTAATGAAGTTAATTCATTTCCTAGCAGATTTTGTCATCAGTAAATTGGCAGTGAAAAGTGAATCTTACAGGGTCTGCTACTCTTTGTGGCAATTGTTAACAATGTAGCCATTTAACTCAATAATCACTTCCCACTCCCTCTGGGGAACTGTTAGCAGTACAGTTCAACTTTATTTTTCTTCCTGGCTGGCTTGATTTGTTTTCTAATAAATGAACAATTAATGCTAGAAAGGTGTTGGAAAACTGTTTTTTTCCCCTATAGCCATAGTAAAAGGTTGCCATATGTTAAAGCTGGGAGAGTGCTGCATCTCCAAGTCATAATCCCTCTGTTTTTCCAAACACACAGTCTATCCAGCCGCATCTATGATTCCAGCACATTACTTCGGCTTTCAATTTTTTTGTGTGGGATCTTGCAGCATCCTCCACATGCAGTCCCAGTCACTTCAGTTTTCTGTAGCATTATGGGAATGATTCTGGATCCTTTCTATAGAATACTGTAGTATGCTCAATTTTTCTCTATGGTTGTTGTTGTTGTTGGTTGATTTTTTTAAATAAAGCATCATGCTCTGTTACTATGGAAACTAGTGTGGCACCAGAGGTGTATGTAAAATGTTACAACCCTCATAAAATATGATAGGGGAAGGGGCTGTTTCTTATAGGAACAGTTATTCATGTTGTATATAAAAGCCTGCTGAGCAGAGAAAAGAAAAGTTGATCTGTTCAGTATTTTCTTGAAAGATTAATGCCTAGGTATGTCAGTGTGTGTAGGCTTTTTTCCTTATACTGTTGTTGGAGTGCTGCTATTGCTGTTGTTGTTGTTGACGTTGTCTTTGTCATCTTGTTATTAATGTAATACATTGTTCTCATTATTTATTAGTTGCTGTGCTGTGTTGGCTGGTGATCTTATTCATGAGATGAACTAAGAAGAATTGGCCAGCTTTGCTTTTTTTTAGTTGAATGGGATTTACTGATTATGGGATGAAGATTTGGCTTTATATGGATTTGGGTGCTAAAGATATGCAGGGAAGTCTGAGCATTTTAGTCCTAGGATACGTACCTTCAACTTGATTTGATGTTGACGTAACTTGGCTCTTTTGGAAAATGGCAAAGAGGTGTTTGCAGTCAGGCAACTAAAATTTGATGTTGCATCTAAATTAACCGTTTCTCAGCTTGTTAACACATGTGAAAAAAAAAGAATGACACTACTTGTCTTGTATTATCACAGAGAGATGTTTTGAAGCCTAGTTAATGTTCACAAAGCTATCTACAGGTTTTGGTTGAAAGGAAATGGTGTGTGTGTGTGTGTACCTGTATACAATTTCCTGATCTTTATAAAAATTATTAATAGAAGGAGGGTAATGTGCATCCCCTTACTTTTTAGATGATTCTTGCTCCAGACCTGTGCCCTAATTTTTTTATAACCTGTAGGAAATAATCTTTGATGTTAGATTCCTTCAAAACCCCTCATGCTGTTTGAAAATTCTAGGTTCCACCCCCCAAATTGGCAAGATAGCATAATTCCTAAACAGACTATGGTCTACCTGATTTCACTGTATGTTTTACTGATACTGAGCAGCACAACATGGCTCATTTACACTGGTGGATTTTAGCTGTAGAGTCCCTTTTTTTTAGCCAAACATTTTTCTTCAGATTCCTCAGATTTTCCTGTATTGACAATGCACTTCCATTCTCACCATGTACCACTACTCAGCAATAATTTCCACTTGGCTCACACCCACTTATTCAAGAAGTCATTATTTGGTAAAGAATTAAGCAAAGCATGAATGCATTATGCTCACGAGTAAGAGTTTTGCAATCTGTCCCTGTGTCTTTTTGTGCACTTGTAGTTATATAATAAACCATTATTGCTCCTGTTCATTATTACAAAATCTAAAATCGTATATCTTCATGGTAGAAGAATGATTACTGAGTCTTAATCAGACTATATACCATTTAATCAAGCCCAATTTTGTCTAATATCTGATAAATGCATATCATCTATCTTACCCTAGTTTTGGAATGTCAGAAACAGGGGTAGCACCAGCCTCTTCCAGGTAAGGGAGGCTGAGGTGGGTTAGACAGAAAAATGAGGGGCTGCACTGTGGGTGGGAGTGAGGCAAGCTCAGCTGTACAGAGGGGAGGAGCAGCACTGGAAGAGGTGCCTATGGGGGGGCTAAGGCAAATTTTGGGGTAGCTCTAGCCCCTCAAGTCCCCCCCTAGCACTGCCCTGGTCAGAAACATTGCATACTGGATCTTGGGGCATTAAAAACGTTAAAAAAAGAGATTGTAATGGATTAGTAAATCAAAATAAAGACTTTTGAAGATTGATATATAAGTAAGTGTATTACCTAAAAAACATTAGCATTCCATAATATAGTTCTGGGTAACAAGAAGAGAAGGTAGCAGGGACCTTGGTTACCTCAAAATGCATCAGTTGAATAATTGGTTTCCTTTAGGTTATCTCTCTTGATCTTTCCCCCCACTCTTTCCACTCCTTTAATAACCTTTAACTTAATTCAAAGCCAGCCCTTCAGGTTCTTGTTTCCTTGTGTCCTCCCAGGACTGTGGACTTAGGACCTCAAGTAGTCTCAAAATTAATTTGACTTTATAGACTTTGGTATGGTGTAATTGGAGTGGTTATAAAATGATTGAGCTGATCATACATTTTAAGAGGGTGGAGCCTGGCACTCTATCCCTTTGTTATTTTGAGTTCCAACATACAGAGAGGCTGTGGGCTTTGACAGCTGCTGATGTTGTGTGGGCACAGATCAGTGTAGCAGTCTGAACAGTCTTCAGCTCTGCAAACATCTTTATTCAGCTATGAAGCTACTTTTTGTGAAGAAAATGCTCATAGTATCCCATGGCTCTCTCTCTCATTGACTACAAAGGACCAACTCATGGGATCATAATGAATTCTAAGTTATTGTATGGGATGTGAAGTTAGCAATAAAATCATAAATGCAAACTTTGAGTTATGAGGGGTACTGGTCACCTTAGTTCATGTGCATACACACACATATACACACATACACACACACACACACTCACTCACTCACTCATTTAAACCCATGTAATTTAAACTCAGGTAGCATAATGTACAGTAGCTGCTGTAGTGATTGTAAGAGCACTGGTGTCTGTATATCCACCTATTCGAGGCCCTGGAGTCTGCTGTTGATGGTCAACTTCCTTCAAGGCAATGTCTTCTCCAGAAGTGGGTTGCCAGCTTGTCCTTCTGTTTTGGTAGGTCAGGGACTGGATGAGAGGGCACCACTGAGGGTCATGCTTCACTGTCTTTTATCCCTTTCTGGCAGACTTGTGTGATTTCCCCTAGCCTCATTTTGGCTGCCTAGTCTGGAGGTCGCATCCCATGTGGGTCATGAGTAGTACCTGGCAGCTGTTAGTCACAGTCACTGGAGGTTTCACCCAGTGGTATAGTTTTGGGAGTCAGTTTGTGATTTTGATTAATTAACAATGGTATTGTTAAGTGTTGCAGGAATAGTCAATAGGATGGGTGCTCAGTCCCAGGAATCAGTTGCTTGGCTTGTTTAGCCAAAAATGGCTTTTAGAATTGAGTTTTGTAATGGTAAATTCCTTTGGCTAGGCTATTGTAATTTAATTACCTACGGATCACCATACATACTGGCATTCACTCAAGGACCAGCCCAATTTAGCAGATTTTATCACTTTACAATTACAATTTCAATGCAGTTTTTAACAATGGTCCAGGGTGTAACTTCATTGTACAGGCAGTACATTCCATAAGGATTTCAAAGTATAAAATAATAACATCTAAAAAAAGTCTTGGTAAAGGTGAGATAGATGAAATATAAACATGCATGGTGAGAAATATATAAAAATTCAGTGTGAGGTAGTGAGGATCAAAGGCTACTGGGGACAGTAAGTGAGTTAGGTTAGCACCAGGATATATTTACAGTCTTTGAAGTGGATATTTTAGGGGGGTTTGTTTTCTTTAGAGACACTGAGCTTAATATGTAAATGTAGTTTCTAAATTTCTCCTATAGAAAGCCACTTCAGCTTTTTGGCCTGCTCTGAGCCTTGCCACACCCATGTAATGAATGTGCTAGGTCTTTGCCACTACTTAGAAGGAAAAAAGAAATGCACAAAATGGGGTTGGGGAAGGGGGTGCAGGCAAGAAGGGGCTTCTGTTATATCAATGTCCAAAAGGGAAATGTACAAAGGAGAATTTTTGCTACACATTTTGTCTCTATTTTTGCTGTCAGCTAGAACATCTTCAGTTCTGAGATAACAAAGGAAATGGTAGAGTTTACCATGGCCTCTTTTCATTCATACCTTGTCATGATCTTGGGTTCATGCCAAGATACTGACTGTGTGTTAAATCATTGAGAAGAACTCCAGACTGCAACTAAATTGGTGACTCAGCTTTTAAAGCTGTATGGAAACAAACATGAATAGCTACCTTCCTGTCCCTCGTCATACTGTAAAGCAAAAACATCAACAGGATACTTACAGTTAATCTAGTGACAATATTAAGGTATATTACATTATGTTATATTATATTATACTATATTATTATTTTGAGGTCTGATCCTTTTTTGTTTAAGTTAATGGGGAAGAAATCCTACTGATATCAACAGGAAGAACAAGGCATTTGTATGGTACTTTTAATGTTCTTGTTTGAATTTCTGCTTTATGAATTGAGGTATTACAGGGTAAAGGTTTATCATTATTACTTATATGACCTGTAGCAAAGTCCACATTAATCTTCATTTTCCAGAAGTACTGATTCAAAGCCAGGTGTTGGAAATGGAAGAGAAAACTCCCACATATGAAAGGCGGGTAACTGCATATAGCATACATTTGCCTACGATGGTCAATTTTTAAACCAAAGCACTAGGCTAAGTACAGACAGTCACAAAGCCCAAGGCTGAATTGATTCGATCTTCACAGGTTAGTCTAAGCTGTATATACTGAACCGATAAGCAAGTGAACAGACATTCACTTTTGATTCTGGAAACTCAGCCACATGCCTGCAGTGGCCCCGGCCAGAAGCCAGGAGATGCTAGAGCATACCTCCCTGCTCAGATGGAGCAGACTAGCCAGCCTAGCCTGGTAAGCTTGGGGCAAGGTTAGCCAGCCCAGCCTGAGAGGCGGGAAGTCTACAGGGGAGGTATAAATGCTGGGGGACTGTGAATTATCTTGAATCTGGAGGTAATCTGGGACAAAAGTTCATTAAACCGATTTAACCTACATCGGTTAAGGCTGATACTACATCCATCCAAGTTAATCTTTAATCAATTTTAGCCATTTTGAAAGCAGTCTATGTGCACTGAACTTCTGTTGTGTTAGATTAGAACTGGTTTCTGATCAGTTATACTAGTTTATGTGTCATTTCTGTCCCTAGCCCTACAGCTTGGAGAAAGAGTACAAAAATTGATTTTGCTATTGATAAGAAGATTAAAGAGAATTTATTGTTAAGAAGATTAGAGCAGTGATAGCTGTAGTCTCATGGGGAAGGGTATGTGTAGTTGGATCCACTTAGTGGTGGTAGGGTACAAAAGATCGAGAGAAGATATTGTCTGTTTGTTTATAGCAATATATTAGGTATTAATGAATGAGCAAAGGAATTGTTCCCATCAGTAATATGGAACCTGTTCACTGCTGCACTTTATCTTTTCAGGACACAGATTTTCTGTATATCTATGCTCACTTACATGGCAATAACATAGAGCTCATTTTTCCTTTCTAGTATTGTTTAATAAGAATTAAATCTTCTATTGTACATACATACTACCTCATAAATTGTTTAGAAACCCTTGTAAAACTAGGTTGTAATATCCCTGTCACATGCATCTCTGCGGCAATGGTCATTTGTTCTGAGTAAAGTATTGCATGTTTGGATTCATATTATCCCTGAAAACTAAAACATGTTCCTTTTAGGTGATATGTGAATGGGCAGAGTCTGTTTTCTTCTCTGAGCATGCATATCTGTATGCACATATACCTACTCACACTTGGAGAGTGTCCAAAACTTTCTTTTCCTTCCTGTATCTGTCTTAAGAACTGCAAAATAAAACATTAATCTGCATTCTGTATTTCTAGGGTTTTCTGTATAATCTCCTGTCCCAGAGTTGCACGATCTGTAGTCACAGCTAATGAGAACCACCTGCTCTTTCTGATGTGCTGAGTCAGCAGAACAGCTGAGCATCTTTATTCAGGAGTTTGTGTGATACATTGTCACAGAGTAATAACAGTCATATCAACTGCCCTTTCTTAGCAAGGATTGGAAAACCATTCCTAGCAAATACTCTATTTGTAATGATTTTAATATTGTGGTAGTGCTTTAGGGGCACTTTTTGCTAGGTGTTTCACAAAAATGGAAAAAGTTCTTCAGGGTAAGGATCCAGTCATACAATCTAAAACAGGGATGGGCAATTATTTGGGATGGAGGGCCACTCTAAGGCATTTTGTTGAGCTGTTGAGGGCTGGGTGGAGAAATGAAGGGTCTGGGGAGATGCCAATTGATCCTGTCTAGCCTGTTAGCCACTGCTGGGCGCCTGAGGAGGGAGTGCTGCACCATGTGCTACTCTGCACTGCTTCAGCCAGGATTGGGCCAGGATGGATCAGGCTGCACAGCATGCAGACTCCGCTGCCCCCCTGCATCTATCCCCTGTCCCCCAGCCAGCTTCCTGTTTGTGCTGCACAGTCCTGGACCTGTGGCTGCTGGAAGCCAGGCCTGCGTGGGACAGGGTGCGATGCAGTGCCAAGCAGCAGTCCTGTATGCCTACCTGCCTGCTATGATGAGTTTCTACCACTCTGATGCACCAGGGAAGTCAGGGGCAGCTGTCCTGGGCTGAGCCCCTATCTCCACCCCACCATCCACCATGGCTGGCATGATTTACTTCCTAGCGGTGCTGTGGCATCATTGGCTCATTATGGTGGCGGTAGCTGAGCAGAGTGGCAGAGAGCATAGCCCTAGCCTTCCCTCCTCAGGCACCTGGTGGTGGCAGATGGACCAGATATGACCAGTTGGCAGGCTGGATATAGCCTGTGGGCTGTCAACCCCTGATCTAAACATATAAAGAGTTAGAGGAGAGAAGGGAGACAGGTAATGTATTAGCAAAGCAAAATAGGTGCTGAGTAGCAGATTGTATGTTAAATTCCTCAGTGGGTTAGGCTGAAGGGAAAGCAAGAGGGAATGAGTTAATACGAATAAACAGAAAAAAAGAAGGGCTAAGGGATAGTGAGGGGAGAGGGATGAAGATAAGTACAGAAGACAGGATTAGTAAGGCTGGGGTTGGACTGAGAGAGGGGAGGAGCTGCAACAGAGGGAAAATAACATTCAGATGTTTATCTTCAAAGAGCAGAATTCAATGCTCTTCCTTCTGCCTCAGGATCTGGAAGGTGGCTGCTACCTCTTTCTTCTTAACATTTGACATCCTGTAACTTACTCGATCTGCAAAATTAATTGAAAACAAAATTGAACTTTTTTTTTTTATTTGTAGGCTGAAACTTGAGCTGTTACTTCTTGTTGAATACATGGTTTACATCATACTGTTTCTGTTCTCTAATTGGATAAGCATCTGTTTTGGAGTTGGGTTTGCAGTATGAATATTTGTATTGAAATATTCATAATATATCTTTTGTTTGCTTAAAAATCACTGCTACTGAACTCATTTGGAAGCTTGTTCATGACAGTCAAAGGCTAAGGGTCTCAAGTATAGCTAAAGCAAATTCCCTTGTCGTTGCTATTGTTTGAGTGAACGTTCACAAATGCTGTATTTGCTCTAAAGTCCCAGGATATTTATTTTTCAGTAATGATAAAGCATGGTCATATAAACAACAGGTATTTTGTTTAGCATTTTTTGCCCTCTGATCCACAATACTTTGCAGTTTCTGTTTCTATCCCAAGTAAATCATTGTGATAGCAGCAAAATCTGAAAACCTTAGTGGATCCTTTCTGTTCTGTGTGTGAGGCCTTTGCCAGGCAACATTGATGTGAACATATAGTATTGTGTGGCAGCCAAACAAATGAAATCTAAAAATATATTCCCATGGAAATAAATTGCTTTAAACAAATATTTTCCTTTCACAGGTTGAAATTCAGGCAGGACAGTGCTAAGAATCTTGGAGCAAATGATAAGCTATTCAATATATTTCTGAAAATTGTCTACAGAATGTATTGTGGAGTTTCATCTGAGTGTAAAACTCTATAGCATGGTTCAAAACCCTTATACAAGTATTATTTTTGCAGTGTCTTCTATAGAACCCGCTTATATTTAAAAAAAACAACAACAACAAAACTGCAGAATTCATCCCCATTTAAATTCTTCAAAGTTTTTCTTAGACAGGTAATGCAAAAATGATTATAAGTAAAAGTTAGACTGCATTGGTTTAGATTGGAGTGGGCAAAATATGGCCCATGGGATGGATCCAGCCTGCCTAATGATTCGATCCAGCCTGTAGCTGCTCCTCTGAAGAACTGTATCCAGTCTGCGGCTGTCCTGGCTTTTGGTGCCTCTCTCTCTCTCTTCCTCCTTCCCCATGCCAGCTGGCTGCAGCAGCAGCCACTCCCTTCCCTGGCCTAACCCACCCTGTCCTGTCCCCCAACATATACTGCAAGGCAGAGGCTGCTGAGCTCCTGCCCTGGCTTCTGCCCAAGGCTGTCTGCATCCAGCTCTGACCCTGCAGCCATTCGCAGACCAAACAGCCCAGTCTCAGGTGAACTGAAGCTCAGGTAAGCTTCTCCCCACTGGCAGGGAGAAAATGGCTGAGAGCTGTGAGTTATCTGGGCTCTGCCAGGCTAAGGCCTTGTAGTGATGTGGGTGCCAATGCACTATGCTATAGTCCCACATGCCACTTCAGGCTACACCACATGCATGCAGCTGGAGCTGCTGGAGTCCCTTGCACAAAGCCGGGTCTGGCAGCCATGCCAGCTACATCCATGTGGCTCAAAAAGGCATGTGGGAACACAGTGCAATATTGACCCAGCTGTGTGCCAGGGACTCAGGGGTGGAGGGAGAGGTGCAGGAAGAAGTGGGAAACACAGTGCAGCACCATCCCAGACAGGCCCAGATAACCTGTGACTCCTGGCTCCCTTTTCCCTGCACCTTCTCCCCTGTGCCTGAGCCCCCAGCGTGTGCCCGGGTCAGGCTGGTGCTATGTTGTGTTCCCTGCTTCTCCCCGACCCCCCCCCGGCGCCCTAAGTCCCTCTCATGTGGCCAGGTCAGACAGGAGTTGCTCCATTTGTGCCCAAGTGGCTTTACTGGTCAGCCACATGCTGGGGACTCAGGGTCGGGGATGGGGTGCAGGGCAAAGGTGGGAGCAAAGATTAGGTTCCCCTAATTCAGGGGTTGGCAATTTGGGGGTGGGGGGTGGGGTGCAGAGTGCCATTTAAGGAGTTTTGGTGATTTGTTAGGAGGGTGGGAGAGTGGAGGAGAGGGGTGATCTGGCCCATAATAGCTCATTAAAAGTCCCTAACTGGCCCTTCAGCCTAAATAATTGCCCACCCCTGGTTTAGATGTTTTGATTATTTTTTGATTTGTAACCACGTTAGGACCTTATGGTGTAAGGCCTTACAGAAACTCACATAAAATGACAGTCATGGCATCAGACTCAAAGAACAGAAACTGTAACAGTAAACAAAAAGCATAGCTGCATGCAAACTGGATTTTACCAGTGGGTAAAAAATTTACTGGGTGTTACAAGTAACATAAAGAAAACTTAATTTTACAACACTTAAATTTTAGGCTTTATGTGTTCCTTTGAAGCACATCTGTCTACAGGATTCATGATGGGACAATATTTTCTCTGGGCATGCCTCCACAAGATGTTTACTAGGCCTGTGCGAAGCGGCTTGTATTCGCTTCGTGTTCGGCTGATTCGGGGGGCAGTGATTCAGTTCGGTGATTTGAGTCACTGTTCTGAATCAATTCGTCTGAATCTGATTTGGAGATTTGGCTGCTGCTGAATCAGCCAAATCTCTGAATCACTCAGGCCTCATTCCCCACCTGCTTTCCCAGCCCCAGCAATGGCTGCCCTGCCCGCCCCAGCTCCTGACACTTTAAAAAAAGAAAGCCCTCAGTCACCGGCTGCTGTCCTGCAGGGGGCAATCCCTGCTGCCCCATGCCATGTGGGAGGCTCTGTCATGAGCACCCCGACTCCCCTCTCTGCTCCCCCAGCCCCCACCCCATGGCTGCCCCAGCTCCCGGCCCTTAAGACAAATAAACAATCAAACAAACGTCTGGACTCATTGGTTCCTGCCTGGTGGGTGGGTGATCCCCACTGCCTCGTGCTGTGTGGTGGGGGGCTCTGTACAAGCCCCCAGAAGCCCTGAGCCCACTACAGGAGCTGGTGAGCCTGGGGGGGGGTTGTTTTGGTTTTTTAAAGGGCCAGGGCTGGGGCAGGTAAGGCAACCATGCGGGAAGGGGGGGCTGGGAGAGCGGGGGGTCAGGGGAGCTTGTGGCAGAACCCCCCACATGGCATGTGGCAGTGGGGGACAGTGGGGATTGTCCCCCCACTGGGCAGCACCCTGTGAGTTTGGGCTTTTTATTAAAGGGCCAGGAGCTGGGGTGGGCAGTGCAGCCATAGGAGGGGCGTCTGAGGGAGCGGGTGGGGCTTAGTCCTCTCCCCCCTCCTCTAACTCCGCCTTCCCCAGTCCCTACTTACCAACTCCAAGTCCAGGGTCACCTCCCTGCTGCAGTGGGTGGGGACTGCCTGAATCACTAAACCTCTCCAAATCTATTCTGAATCAATTTGGAGAGCTTTTAATCAATTTAGGCCTTTTAATTGGTCTCCTGATTCGATTTGGATTTGGAGATCCAGCCACCAAATTGGACCGAATCTCCTCCAGATCGAATCAGCACCTGAAGCTTTGCACAGTCCTAATGTTTACTGCTCAGTTGACTAATTAGCCACACAGTAAATATTATGCATCTACACGTGCACCCCTATTAGACTGGTGTAAATTAATTTACCCTACAGCAGGATAGCACTTGTAAATACTCATGCCCCAGCCATCCCCTTCACTGCATGTTGAGCTGGAGGGAGTAGCCCCAGGTTGGCAGGCTGACCCCCCTGGGGCTCCTGCCAACCAGAGCTGCTCCACCCCCCAGCTTAATGTGCTGTGCTCCTAAGCGCATGTGCAGATGTAGCACCCGGGAGCAATAAGCTCCAGCGTTTATTCATGCACACTAATAGCACATGTAGATGTGCCCTCTGAGTACTAATGAATTCCCATGTCAAAGGGACTATTTTTAGTTTAATTTGTTTTTCAAAGGTTTATTATTTTTATCCTGGACTTTTCAGCTTCTAATCTGCTTTCATTGCTGGCTCAGTCACTGGATATTTCCCTCTACTGGCTCCAGTTTTGAACATTCTTTTCAGGATTCTGCCACCTCTGTGTGGGTTAACAATGGTGTCCCCTCAGCTCCCTCCAAGGACTTAGATGGCATTTGTATCTGGGAGAATGATAAAATAGGAACTTAGCTGTATATATTAACAAAAATCAGCATGTGGTAGAAATCAGCAAAGGGTGGCAAGCTCACAAATAGCTGACATACTGACTCTATTCACGCTAGATTAACCCTCAAGGTTGTTGAGGCTAGAGTCTGAGAAAATAAGAAATTAAGGTAAAAATATCAACTCTGCATAATTAATTGTCCTGAAGTGAACCTACTGATCAAAAATACTCCTTCTAGAATAACCACTTTATATGTGACACAAATGTGCTAGTGTATTTATCCTATAGTTACATATACATTTATTTGAGCTGTAATTCTGAAGAATGGGAGTACTCAATATAAATGAGTTAGAATCCAGTTTACATTTTGGATACTGATGCATTTCAAATATATATGCTGTACATGACTATTTAGATGCATGTCAGTAAATAATAATGTGGGACATAGTATTTGTGCTCTTGGGAGGTTTGTCACAGTCTATCAAGATCTTCCTTTTTTTTTAAAAATGTGTATAGGCCACCACTTTGCACATGTTGACTGTACTTAAAATGCTTGCATCTGGGTATTCCAGAAGGATTCAAGCAGTGCTCTTGTACTATAGCGAACTTACATGTTTTTGAACAAGGAAGATCTCCCAATTGTATTGAGTAACATACATTGTGTTAACTTGGGACTGCTGCATGGAGATGATAAAATCAATTGTAGTCCCACAGCTGGAACCTATTATCCAGTGACTCTGGGTCCCAGGCCCAGGACCTCAAGGGAGTTTCTAACTGGCTCCGGTTGGCCCCTGGGCTGAGAATGAAAGTTGGATGATTTTCAGTCATTGGGATTGCATTGGAACTGATTCAAGACTCCAGT
Source organism: Caiman crocodilus (assembly GCA_030014935.1). Lineage (NCBI taxonomy): Eukaryota > Metazoa > Chordata > Crocodylia > Alligatoridae > Caiman > Caiman crocodilus. The sequence continues at coordinate 20,883,921 of JAGPOW010000797.1, read as the reverse complement.
GCATTACTATGACTTATATTTAGACAGGTCTCTGGAAGAATGTCTTGCCTTTCAAAGCTTGTCTAACTTTACCTTAAATAACATAGTTTGTCCAATAAGAGCTATCACCCTAAGAAATCCTTATCTCTCACATTTGACATCAATACTCTAGAACAGGCCTGCAGTTTATCTTATTTTTCCATGCTTACAATACACATGCACATGTGCAAGCATAAACACAATGTTAAGTGAATACTATGCCTGCAGAGTCAGCACTTAAAGTGTTATTAAATAACAAAATGAAGCTTGCTTTGGCAGCCTTAATTCAGCCCCCTTCTTTATACACATTATGACATAGTCTTGAGTTACATAATCATATAGTGGGTTGTTTTTTTTGCAGAGGTAGCTTTTCTCATTCAGTGGACAATGTAGACCTGTCCTGCAGATGAATCAGGGTTCTGTAGAAAAGGAGACTTATCTGGAGGATCCAAGTTTATACTTCCAGTTTGATCAAGAAATTATATTCTGCCTTATTCCCTGCAGAAAGAAAATGAAGGAACTCATTATTAAGACTCCTGAATGCTACTGGGAGAACTGGAGGCTATTGGTGTCTCTGCCAGAGTTCCAACCTGTGGTTGGGCAGCTCACTTAAACTTAGCTTTTCACAGGTGGTCACTAACTGTATCATTTTCTGGGTGCCTGACTTGAGACCCTGGGGTTTGATTTATAGAACTGCTGGGTACTCATAGCTGCAGCTGAAGTCAGGGGGAGGTGTGCCTCGAATATATAAATGCTATACATTGATGAACAGCTCTGAAAAATCTTAAATGTCCTAGGTGTCTCAAGTAAGGCACATAAACTCTGTTGGCATTAATCTCCATTCCTCAGCCCCCAATCTTTAAAATGCTATCTCCTTTCCTCTCAGGTATTATGAAAACGAATTGTTTGTAAAGCACCTGGATGCTATATGAATGAGAACCATAGTAAAAGTCACAAGGAAATTAATAATTCTGCCTTTAGAGCAGGGTTGGTGGTAAATAATGCACAGGTTCACCGACTGAACAACTGGAATAAAATAAAATATGGACTGGCTGCTTATTCAGTGAGTACCATTGGTCACTGCATGGAGCAAGGGGGGGGAGTGGCTATAATTAAAAAAAAAAAAGTATGTGATCATTTAAAGACAGTATCAAATGCACAAGAAGGTTGATTTAAATTTCTTGAATAATTTAAATTCTGGTAATTTCTAACATTTGAGAGCTTTAGCCTCAGCTTTCTGTAATGTAAAGTTTTGTGTTCTATGATTCACCGCATGATATAATCATTTTATACCCTATGTTTGTATCCAAACAAGCATCTTGCATGCAATTAAGCTCATTCACTGCTTTGTTCACCTTAACAGCAACGTTGGAGAGCTGTGAGGAGAAACTGGTTCTATTGCAATTAAATTGAGTAATTGATTATTTGAATCCCATTAAGGAACAAAGAAGAGGCAAGAAAATGGATTGTTTTTTTCATCAGCCAATTCAAGGGAACTCACGTCTTCAGAAAATTAACTCCAATTCTGTTCCTTTTTTGTTGTTGTTTTTGAACATTTAAATTTGCATTATTAGGAGAGCTAATAATGAGTTCCTTCAAAATTTGTTCTTTTTT
>JAGPOW010000797.1:20869392-20881896 GCA_030014935.1 Caiman crocodilus | reverse complement strand
TTTTTTATACCTTCAGGCACCCAATCTATTTCCTTCATTCTCCTGTTTTATTCTCTTTTACAAGGAATACATAATATTCATCCCTCCTCCCCCCATCCAGTGTGTTTCATGTAATGCCCATGACTGCCAACAAGTTATGTTCGAGAAAATAACTGTGTCACAGCAGCGGGTGTATAGGGCTGTGTACTCTTATAAAATATGCCTAATAAATATGCAAATCAATCTGTGCCCCAGGGCAATAAAGGTGGCTGAATTTATTTAAGCATCGCCTTTAAATTTTCCTATTCACTACAACAGCAGTGATTTAAAAACAGTACAATGGATCTAAATTCAGCAATTTAATAAAAATGTTACAAGGAAATGCTTTGAGTGAGTTTCCCCTGAGAGGCAGAAGAATGTCTAATGGCTCCTTCAGAACTCAAATACAAGGGGTAAATGTATTTGGCTGGCTGCTGGACTGCATTGCAACTACTTTGGGCCACACTCTTTGGTAAAATAGCTGGAATAACCAGGCAGAAGTTTTTTGTTTGGGGGTAGGGGCATCTTCCGATGCAATTGGTATATCAGCTCTCATACACCTGCTCTTGCCCTCTGTTGTGTATCACTGTGCTGCATTTGTGTACCTATGAGCAGAAACCTGAGAAAGAACGCCTCGCGTTTAAAAGCTTGTCTAACTTTATCCCAATTACGTAATCAGTCCAATAAAAATAGAACCCTAAGACATCCTTTCCTCTTGCCCTGTCATTGTTACCTACTTATGCCTTGTTGGTTCATTTTACAAAAAGCACATAAGATTATTGAATGTTGTTGGAAAGTTAGAAGCCCTTATGCTGAAAATGGGTCAGTAAATTTGGTAGAATAGCAGACATCTGAACAAGAGAAGATTAGTAACACAGTGTCTGTGCAGCCTTCCTAGTGAGCCTGGGACTCGTGATGGAGACAACCTCTGTGCATGCCTTGCCCCACAAACTAAATGGCACAGACAGCTCAGGTGTACCTCTGAGTATGTTGCTAGGGTGGTTGCTCAGGGTTGCTGTCTACACTGCATAACCTGTAGACTTGGTCATACATGGAGCAGATATGAATGGATGGGATTTATTTCTCAAGAGTGTTCCTGGGCTAGCTCCAGAGGCCCTCAAGACATAGGTTAAGGGGATGCAGAAATTACAGCTGGTAAGTTAATTAACTTCTTTTCTTCATATATGGGTTCAGTTGTGAGGTAAGTTTGTCTATCCCTATCTTGAGGAACCCTATACAGATCAGACCAATGGCAGGGCAGTATGTTTTCCTTTCTAATGGATCATCTTTCCATTGTGAAAGCCCATGATAGAACAAGGGTCTGGCATATTAGAACTGAGATATAATGGTAATTTGTGGTCTTCAGTAGCACAGGAATTGAATAACAAGAAGAAATGACATAAACCATTGCTGCCACTTGGACAGGGTTTAAACTTTGTACTTCCTTTTTTATTCCTATCAAAATACATTTATGTAACTGTTTAATTCCAAAGATGTATTTAGATTCATATCTAATGTATTAAAACACTGTATACAAGGACTATATCCCCTTTTAGATAAATCACCTTGATTCCAAGGAGATTCTCAGGAGACAGCAAGTGTTTACAACACTGTTATATATTAAGACAAATTGGAGTACAAGAACATTATCTACAATATGTGTAATTACACAGGGAAACAATTAGAGCAATGCAATCCAAAATATCATGAATCAAAATTTCCCCCCTCTGCTCTAGTGTCACTTTATAATACTGCATTTCACCATTAATTAGTCTTGCAAAAGTCTGCATTCTTAGCATACCTAGGATAATCAAAGGTTTCTGACTCATAGTGCTAGTTTTTTTAGCTTCCAGGTGAAAATGAAACTGCCTTTTAAATCTGACTTCAGTTTTCCTTGATGACAAAGCAGCCAACAGAACACAATGTATTTTAAACAGGAACAGGGGTATGGTCTTCTGTCAGACTTTGTATTCTCAGGAATATCCAAATGGTTCGACACACAAGTTCTTCACAGAAGGTGAAGGTGTTTTGCATGCCTTCCCTCCAGGGACTGGGTATCAGAAGATAGGGTCTTCCATTCCAACCTCAGTCACATCCTTGCTGTATTGTCTTGGGCAAATTAATCTTTCTATGACTTGTTTCATCTCTTTTTAAATGGGATATATACTGTTCATCTATTTCCCAGAGGTCTTGGAATGATTCCTGAATTTGCATTTGTAGAGGAGTCTGACTCCTCCAATAAAAAGTAATGCATGAATGTAAAATAATTTCAGTATCTCTTTCTATCTTTTTCTCCTCCAAGAGTACCACGTAATGGGTTCTTTAGAAGAAGCCTTGAATCTTGGCAGACATCTGTGAGCACAGATCTTTTGAAATCAAACTTTTAAACAAATCAAGGGTTTTGCCCAGAAGCCCCATATAACATACCTAAATGTGTAGTACTACAAGATGGGGAAGAGGAATGCAGAGAATGACTTACTGCATCAGCAGCTGGTGAGCTTACATGTTTGAAGCCTATGCTGGAAGCTGTTTGTTCTAATTCTGGTTGGGCAAGGGATCTTTAGGTAGGGGTTTACTGAACTTAAAGAGGTGGCTGGCTGAGTTTGTGGGTAGATCCTGGGGCTGGCTGCCATTTTGCTGCGCTGAGCAAAGCAGCCTCCCCTGCCCCCCCCCCATATCTGGCCAAGGGGCCCCAGCAGTCCTGCCCCTCTCTATGGATTGCCACATGGCCCAAAACCACAGATTAACTACCCTAATTAAGCCTGGAGAAGTCATTAATCTATGTGTTATTAAGCATGGATTAATGACTTCCCTGAGCTTAATCAGGGTAATTAAACTGCAATTTCAGGCCATCCCCAAGCAGCGGGCCCAACAATTGTGGTGTGCTAGTTGCAATAATAATAATAATAATAATAATAATAATGATGATGATGATAAGGAGCTTACTGGCAAGCAGAGTTTTGGAGCATGGGGGGTAGGGGGAGGGTAGAGGAGGACAAGGGATTGTGGGGGCAGGGAGAAGCTGTTCACAGCAGGAAGTATGGAGGCTGCAGTAGCTGCTTTCAGCTTCCATGCTTCCTGCTGTGAACAGCCCTGCCCTGCACCGCCCCCACTCCTCCCTGATCCCTTGTCTTCCTGCCCTTTCCTGCTCTGAAACTCTGTGCTTGCTGGCAAGTTTGCAGAACCCGCCTGAACTTGCTGTTTCCACAAAAATTGCAAGTGCGAATTCAGAAGATCCCTACATTTAGGTGGTACTAGAAGCTAAGGGTGGTCTGTGTGTTTTCAGGATTTGTTTTAGGGCCATACCAATAGTGCATGCATACACAACTGTCTTTTATCTCTCTCGCTCCCAAATAGGCAAAATATCTGAGGTTAGGTTGCCAAATGAAATCAGCGTTATTGTTTTAGATCTGTAGTGAGCTGTACTTAGCATGATTGGGGAAAGCTATATGGGAATGCTGTCTTCAACTACAGGCTCCTGCTGCTTTTGGTAAGGTAGGTATATCCATGCTGGGACATTTCTACAGGAATTGTTTGTGCAGATGCTGAAACTCATCTTATTGTGAGGATAATCCATAGCGGGTGACGGAGAAAAGTAGGCAAGGCAGTTTTTGATTTTCAAGGAAGTGGTAAAATGTCATTTTAAGAAGGGCACTGTGATAGAAAATACATGAATGCTGGTAAATGGAAGAGGTTTTTTGAAAGTCTGTTAAGAATTGATTTTGAGGTGAGACCATCTTTTTCATTTGTGACTGATTTACTCTTATGTTGTAGTGGAGAAAACGGTTAATGCATTTCTTCCAGGCATCGGGGGCAGTTATAATGGACCAAGGTTATTCATCTCTATTTTGTCATAAAATAAACAGAAGTTTATGTGAATAGTGAAGCATTACATTATTCAGAGATGCTCCCCTTACCCTTCCTGAGAAAATGAAGGGTTAGTGTGACTTTAGAACTTTTTTTCTTTAAAATTTCTAAAAAGTGGCTCGTCTTGTCTGTCATTTCTATTTAATATGAAGTGGTGGAGATGTTCATAGTTTAAAGATGTCTAACAATTTCTCTATACTTTATCTATTAATATGTGAGTACAGACTGATATTTATATAAATTTGATTTGGAATTGAAAATGAATGCCTATCTGGAAACATAAATGCATACATAAGCTCCCTGGTCTCTTTCTGTCACTGTCTCTGTAGATAAATTAATGAGATAGATAGCTGATCTATATAGTTTGTCTATATCTTTTTCCCCTCCATTTAATTGCAATTGGAAACAGCTGATTTACAGGACAGTAATCCTCAGATGGTTCCTGTCTCACTACATTTCAGTTTGTATGTGTTTTAACAAATGTTTGGCTTTGCTGAGCATGTTGGCATACTGTGTTAGCACAACCTGATTTATTGTCTCGGTGCCATCTGTTTGGTCCAGCAAGGTGATGCTCAGTGTCTCCATGGGGACTGTTGTAATCCTGGGGAACAAAAAAACAAACTAAATTTTTCTCAGTACTGAAGATAGAGAGGCGGGACAAAAAATTGTTTATTGAAACATTGACATTTCTAGTACGTGTTACTTCAGAGACAATGGAAAGTCTTTCAAGGAAGCTGGGCATTTTTGATGCCTTTGAAAATACAAATTGGTGGTGGTGCTTGTATCTCCAGAAAGTCTGATGCTTGGTATCCAGGAGGCTTTTGTTGGTGGAACTGAAATTGGGGTTATGTTTGTTTGCGAAAGTTCTGTCAACTGAAAAACTTAATCAATAAGCTATGCTGTTTTATGGACATTGAACAACATAGTACTGGCTGTAGTTAGACTTCTTCACTAAACCCTGTTATGATTTTCCTACAATCTTCTTCTTGTATCTAGCAAATAATCTCCCCTGCCACTACAAAGCAGGGGAGATTATTTGCTACATACAAGAAGAAAATTGTAGCAAAATCATTTTTCTACAAGTATTGCTGGTGCTTGAGTTTAATTTATTTTTTATTTGTTCATGGCCTGAGAGCAGTGCAAGGGTTCTTTGAAAGGGAAGAGGAAAGGGTTCATTTACTTTGGGCTTTAGAGTTGACCAGAGGAAACCTGGAAAGTGAGAAATGCTCTACATTACCTATAGGCTTTCTTTTCTGTATCCAAAATGGAGCTTCTTTGTAACTGATCTCTGATTGTGTTTTTCTTCTCCGTTTTTTCTGGACACATGTGGCCTTGTTACTATTTTTGGTTGCTGTTACCTTATTGATGTGGTGGGCTTGCTGGCAGCAGCCCAGTGCATTGATTTTCAAGAAGGTTTAAAGTGATTGGTGGGGGCATTTCTTCCCTCCCCACCAATCAGGTGCTGGAGGAGGAGAGGATTGCCCTGCCTCTACCAGGGGTAAAGCAAAGAGCCAGACCAGAGAGGGGACTAGCACCCCCTTGTGTCTAGTTGTTTCATTTCCAATCTAAGCCTCTGAAGAGGATAAAAAGGCAGCATGCCTAGCAGATTGATGGATGCAACAAGGGATGAAGAAGAGAACTAAGAAGAGCTGGCCATCAGGGCAGAGGGGTTGCTCCAGAAAAGCCCAGAAGATGACATATCAGACGGGGAGTGGCAAGTGGCTATGTCCCCAGCCCTGCCATGAGGGAGTATGGTGTTGGTGCATGGAGGGTCCAGGAGCAGACTGATACCCCAGCGTTGCATGCGGCAGCTCAAGTCTCCAACCCCCCTGCACAAGGTAGGGTAGCTGGTACATGGATCAGTGCATGAAGAATCCAGGAGTGGACTGAGACTCTGGAGCTGCACTCGGCAGCTTGGGTATCCAAGCCCTGCACAAGGCAGGGCAAGTGGTGCACAGGTCAGTGCATGGAGGGTTCAGGAGCGGACCGAGGTCCTGGAGCCGCACAGGGCAGCTTGTGTCTGCAACCCTCCTGCACAAGGCAGGGCCATTGGTGCAGGGGGCAGTGCACAGGTCCACAAATGGGCCTAAAGCCTAGGAGAGCCCCAACTCAGAAGGAGGAAGAGATAAGTGCAGCCCTAGGAGATAAGTGCAGCTTCAACAGGCCCCATGATAGAACATGTAGTTGTAAGTCACCCAGGAAAGGGGATTCCTACAGGGGAGGGAGGCCCTCCCTTTGATGGCATACAGCTGGGGAGACACCTCAAAGGAAGGAGGGGCTCCGGGATTGAGGCCTGGCCAATTGGGTGATTTGGACAGAGTTAAAGTTGGCCCTTAGGGCATTGGGGTATCCATTCTCCTTTTTCCTTCCTCTGCCCCACCATCCGGGGTAGCTTCTTTTGGGGCACGACCGTTGTGCTCCGGCAGTACGCTGACCTGTGCTTCATTTGTGAACCCTGCACCTTATGTTTTGTAACTTCACATCCTATTAGAGTATAAGACTGCATAACATTCAATGAAAGACTTTTTTGACCTCCTGATCTCTCACGTGTATACAGAGTGTTTATATATAATTATAATTCTTGTATATATGTGTGAGTATATATGTGTGTGTGTGTGTATGTATGTTAATATTATAACTTCTATATCCTAATAAATTTATATATAGTTAAGTTTCAACATATGTTCCGGCTCTGCAGTATAAGGATAGGAGGAAAGCTGCACACAGCTGGGCAGCTATGACTCCCACAATGCATCTCCACTTGTTAACAGCCCTTCACTAAGAGCAGGGGTACGTAACTGAGTGCCACCTGGGTTACATTTATAATACCCTGGATATTTCTGCTGCTTTCTCTACTTGATTCCATTTTATTGTATTAAACTTTGATTTGTTGAACTGTGACTGCTTGTCTGTGATGGTCTGCATAGAACACATTTTGCAATGTTTGTACTGTATAGGAAAAAAAACAATAAGAAGGGAATCTGTCAACATAGGCAATGTGGCTGATCTCTTTTGCTTCCACTTCAAGGACCTGTTACAACCTACTCTTTTTCCTGTTAGGTTGGGGAGTGGTGCTGGGTGCATCTGTTGAGATCATTATATAGAGAAATTGCTCTCTGTTCCTGATTGTACTGTAGCTCTTAAAACAGTCATAGAAGCTGCTTATCTAGGACTGTTTTAACAGGTAGCTTCCCTGAGGCCTAAGCTAGTTTAATTTAGATTTTTATGGTATTGTGTTCCGCCAGAAGACAACTAACAAATGGCAAAAGGCCTATACTTTTCTCTTGAGTGGCAAAACAAAAGGGGCAGTCACAGAAGAAAAAAATTAGAAATATAAAGGAAATTAAGGAAAGAGGGGGAAAAATGAACAAATGTTGAAAAGGATAGGAGAAGGGTAGAAAACTGATGCAAATGGATATAGGAGGGAGAAACTGCAAATGGATATGCTGCAAATGGATATAGGAGCAGGGATACTGACCCATCAGTGCACACAGAGCCTGTGTCTCATACTCTGGAAAATCCGTTACCATAAAGGGATGTATTTCAAGTAATGGGCACTGAGGAAAAGGGAAGTTTCTTTTCTGAAAAATTGTGAGAGGACTAGGACCAGCATTATTTAGGTGCTGCTTGATGGTTTGCTGCTCCATAGCTGATTTAAGAGTTCTTCTCCCCAAGATTTATGCTGCAAGCATCATTTTGACAAACTTAAAAGAAAACCTCCATTCTTTGGTGGAGGGTAGAGGAAAAAACTCATTTTTTTCCTAAATGAGTTTTGAAAGCTGTCCTGTTCTTGCATCTCCTTCTTGAGCATCATGTTTAGGTGGGAGGTAGATGTCACCCTAAATGATAAATGGACTGAGACTGAATTAATCTGTAAAGCCACTTCAAGGAATCTGTAAATCTCCTGACGGGTAGAGAGGGCAGAAGCAGGAGAGAAACACAAATGGCTGTGAAAATAAGAAAGAGGGACCAAGCTGAAGGAAAACAAAATATAGGATGGGCTGGCTTGGGTAATTATAAATGGGAGAGGCAGTGATCCTGCATTTTTCTGTGTGATTAGTGTATTAGTGTTGTAATTGAAGAACAGTGCATATCCCACATATTTACATTCAAATTAGACTGTAAGTGTTCACAAAATTTCAACCAATGTAACACCATAGAGGCAGAGATTGTGGAATAAAGAATACATATACAGTGAAATCCTGACCATATTATGGTCAGTAGGGCCAGGACTTGACTCTGATGGTTCTCTTGCCTATGCTTTACATGGTGCCACTTCCAGGTGGCATCATTACAAAATGCATCCAATTCACTTGCTCTTTAAAAGGACACAGACTACTGACTCATTTTACCAGGTGCTGTATTGTTTGTTCTCAGCAGTTGTTGTGCAAAGCTAGAGAAAACAAATCTTTAAAATCTACTTGCTATTTTATCATGGATGTGGGAATCTCATAATGACAGCATTCTTGAAAGCTGAATGATGTAAACAGAGGAATAGGCCAGGTAATTATAATCAGCTATGATTTATCTTTATGCAAGACAGTGTGTAGATTCCAGATGAAAAAGTGTTTTGTTCTTTTAGCCACCTTTTAATGAAAAGTCCAGAGAGGTGCATCTTTGTTTTAATGACTAGAAAGTTTGGTAATATCTTATCACTGATTTTAACTAAATCTGTTTAGAAAATGCCTGTCAATTGGTGCAACCCCTTTCTCCAGGTATGCTTATTATTGCTTGGGACTCTTATATCCGGAAGTGGTCAAATAAACTTGGACAGAATCTTATTTTATTGGAATACGCAGTTATATATGATGAATATTCACAGACATGACTTATTTTGCTGGATTTGTTTTTATTAAATAACTGAAGACAATATTTCCAATAATGTAGAAATGTCTCCTTTTGATAATTTAAAGAATAACATTTTTATGTTTCAAAATGAGAAATTACTTTTCATTTTGTATTTTTTATTATTGCATTACATACTCAAAAACCCTTTGTAAAATATCCTCTACACAGCTCTTCTTATATCCGTTAAGCTTAATCTTGTAAGGAATACAAATCAGAATGTCCATGGAAGGGGCTTGTAGGGTAGGGACAGATTAAAAAAGCCTGAGCCTGAATTGATTCAATCTTTGCTGGTTAGTCTAACTTGGTTAGGTTAAATCAGTTTTGTAACTGGACAGACATCCCAGAAATCCCCTGCAGGCATGTGGGTGCCTCAGGCTAGAAGCCAGGGGTCGCTAGAGCAACCCTCCCTTCCTTCCACAGCATGGATCTGAGGGGCACATGGCCAGGTTCTGGCAGGATGCTGTGATTAGCCCAGCAAGGAATTGATAATAGTGTTTATCACCCAATTAGGAAAACAACAAGGGACATTACCAGCTACTTGTTGATTCTGTCTGTTGATTCAGCAGGGACCATAGCCAGCATGTGGTCTGCTGGCTAATACACAGACATCTCCTCAGCAAGACAGGGGAAGAGGGGAATTTCTGCTTAACAGGGAGTGGTGAAGGGAGGGGGGAAGCAGCCTGTACTCTATGGAGCTCCAGCAAAGGGAAGGGACCAGCCCTGCTGTGGAGCAGAGAACCCCACCCAGCCCAGAGAGCATGCTGGGAGTGTCTGGTTTATCTTAAACCAGCAAGGGGTCTCAGACAGATATTGCATAAACTGGTTTGAGCTAAATCAACCAGGTTTATCTCAAGCCAGTTTCAGTCATTTTCAAACTGGTTTATGTGCACTGAACATCTGTTCTGTTACAGGTTTAAACCAGTTTCTGATCACTTAAACCAGTTTATGTGTAATGTCTGTCCCTTGCTTGAAGCTTGGTAGCAGGATGTCACACTTACTCAATACGTGTCTCTCTTTGTTTGTAAATATGGCAGGTACAGTTGAAACAATCTCTTTAATATGTGCCTATGGAATATGGCAGTAGACCTGCAATAAAAAGTTGACCAGAGTCCTGTTTTTCAGATGCCTCTACATTTTGGGAGAAAAGCATCAGAAGCACAAACTGGGCTTACGAAGAAACTAAACTGTGGGTTTTGGCTTGCTTCCTTATATACCTCCTATGCCCCTCAGGCATTCTCTTCTTGCTCCAAAAAGTAGTTAAAGATTATTTACCAAACCAGAAGTAGAATCAAAAAGTGATTAGATTTCAGCTGTTGGTAGAGAATAGTAATCCATGTAAATAAGCTCCCACACATAAATTATTGATCTCTTGTTCAGAAAACAAAATCTGTAGTCTCTTCTGATTTTCAGGTTCCTTGACCTTTTCCACCCTGCAGTCAGAAACTGTTTAGGCAGAATTTCCATTTTATTTTGGTAGAATAACAATTAAAATACTTCAGCTATCCAGATTCCCAGAACAATCTGTATTTAATTACTTTTAGCTTTTTAATTTTTTTTTAAATCTCTTCCATCTTTGTTTAGGGCGGTAATGGTCAGCCAGGGTGCCATTGTACCCTAGGGTGCTAGAAGATTCTTAGAAGGGTGCTGAGAGGTACTTTGGAATATTAATACATACACGATTCACAAGATAAACACAAATATTCCAAATAGGAATCCATAGCATCCCATAGACTGCAATAGGTCAGAAAATATCTGACTACTTTGCAAACAGAATTGCTTCGTAATTATTCTGTAGTCAAAAAATGGCTGACGGCTAGGAGGTAGCACATTCCAAATGGTGTCTTGAGTTTAACAAGATTGAAAATCAATCACAGTTTTAATGTGATTTAATGTTATAATGTGAGGGAGCTTGAGCCCATTCCCAGCAGAGGTGCTTCACTGAGCAGCCAGTGAAGCTGTGGCAGGCTGCACAAAGCAATACTGGGTTTGGAAGTGGGCCAGAACCCTGCAACCCCCCACAGTGTTGCCATGGTCTACAGCAACTCTGCCAGCCCTGCAGTATTCAGTCCCGAGAGTCAGTATTCGGCATTGATTAGTTCAAACGAGGGCTTCTGTACCTTTAACGAAGTTTCAGGGAATTCCTGACTCTGTAGTGATCCTGTCCTCTCCTTAGTCTGTGGTTTCCTAAGTGTTAATTGCTGCTCATTAACTTGCTATCCTGGCTAGCTACTGTGTTACGCAATCAATTATGATTCATTCAGGGACCCGCTCAATACAGAGAAGCCACGGTTTGTTTCCGGCCCTTGCTAACATTGTTACATGATACAACTTTAAAACTGAAAGTACATTTGTTACAAAGTTAAAAAGCAAAGAATATAAAACATAAAAGGGTAAAATGCCATGGCACATACAACAAACAGACCAAATACAATGAGGGGTGGGGGACATACTGATGAAGAATACTATTTTATACCCATGAAAGCATCTACAAACCATATTTTTTATTACAAGTACACCTTATATTCTATAAAAATAATAATAATATAATAAAAAGAAGGAGGCGGCAAGAAAAGGTAGAAAAGAGAAAGCATCCCCAAAAGGGGCTTTTGCCATGTGGAGGGGGCTTCACATTGGAGTGGGGGCAGGCAAGAAAAAGGTTTCTTGCTACAATGGACTGCTACCCATCTTGGTCAGTCACCACTCACTGCTCCAGCTGCTGGACGGGCAGGGCCTGGCCCCCTCAGTGCTCTGTCCATGCTTGAGACAACCCCCTCCTTGCAACAGGGGGCTTATTCAGCTGCTGGCACTGAGCACCGGCCGAGCAGTGGCTGCAGCTAGACAGAGCAGACTCTGCTGCAGTGCCAGTGGCTGAATAAACCCCTCCTGTCGGGAGGGGGCTTGCCCTGAGCACAGAGAGGCCACTGGCACCACAGCTGGGTCTGCCCAGCCTGGCCATTGCTGCTCTGTACTCAGGGGTGGCTCTCTCCCAACAGGAGAGGGCTTATTCAGCTGCTGGCCCCAAACACAGAGTGGTGGTGGCCAAGTTGGGCACACCCTGCTGCGGTGCCAGTGGCTAAATAAGCACCCTCCTGCTGGGGGTGGTTTCTGTCTTTCCCCGAGCACAGAAAGTCTGCTGGCACTGCAATGAGGTCTGCCCAGCCCAGCTGCAGCCACCGTACAACCTGTGCTCAGGGCTAGAGGATTAATACACCCGCTCTTGTCAGGAGGGGCTTGCCCTGAGCACAGACCAAGCAGTGGAGGCCAGCCCCACCCCCACCCAGTAGCTAGAGCAGCAAGAGGTGAGTGACCGTGGCAGGCCACAGCCCAGCAGTGGGGAATGCTCTGTGGGGCCAGCAGAGCTGCTGCTGAATGCAGCAGCATGGTGGGGGCTTGCAGGGCTCTGGCCTGCTCTGGGACCCGCTGCTACTGGAGCCTGCTGCAGCTCTGCCAGCCCCGCAGCACAGCACCCCTACCAGGAAGGAGCTCGTGCTCTACCACATTATGACAGAGGCTGCTGCCTCCAACAAGGGCTCTGCCTCCTCCCGCTGCAGTGGCAGGGCAAGGGCATGCCTAGACACTGGCTGGCAGAGCCCCTTGGGGTTTATTCCCCCTCCCTCCATTGTAGGGGGCCTGTTCCAGGGCAGGGAGCATGATGGTGATGGAGGCAGATCTGGTTCATAGTATCATAGTATCTAGGGTCAGAAGGGGCCTAGAGCAGGCCATCTAGTCTGACCCCCCGCCAATGGCAGGAACGAGTGCCAGGGTCACAGG
>JAGPOW010000797.1:20843624-20869292 GCA_030014935.1 Caiman crocodilus | reverse complement strand
ACTCAACCGTGTAGGGGTCAATGCCACAGCTCCCCATCTTTTTAATGAGGATGGGGTGGGAGGCCGTGTCAAACGCCTTCCTGAAGTCTAAAAAGACTATGTCAACAGGGGTGCCCGCATCCATGGATTTGGTCACCTGGTCATAGAAAGCGACCAGGTTGGTCTGACAGGATCAAACAGGTCTGGTTGCCAGTGGGAATAGAGGGGAGACTGACTCTCCTCCCTGCCTCTGCCTCAGGGGCCGTGGTGCCCCACTGCTGCAGCAATGAGGAGGAGCACCTGGCTGACATGGCTTGGGTCCCTGCTGGTGGTATAGAGAGGGAGGAATTAAACCCCTCTCTAGCCAGTTCAGCTCGGACTGCCCTCTCCATCCCCCCTCAGCACAGCTTCCCTGTAGCTAAGGGCATACCCTAGCACCTCCCTGCTCCTGACCTAAGCAACTGCAGGCATGTGCCTGCATTGCCTCAGTCCAGGGAGAATCTCTGTTTGTCCTGTTACAAACTGGTTCAGCTTAGACAGGTTTGCCTAACCTGCAAGGGTTGAATCAATTCAGGTTCCGGCTTTTTGAATGTCTGTCCCTAGCCTTTGAAGCCATTAAACCTACTGACCTTGACTCTTGTCATGACAGTGGCTGGGCTTTTAAGGGCCTGTTCCAAAGCACAATGAACTCAGTGGAAAGTCTCCCATTAGCCCAGTGTGTTTTGGATGAAATCACAAAGAGGATTCCACTGATGCTGTAATTTGCAGGATTTGTTAAAATAGTGGAGCTTGCACAGTGTTTTAGCCAATTTTTTCTTTCCAGCATTTTTTTTAATGTGGGCTTGATGTCTTTGTTTACAGACCTGAGATGAGAGTGTTATTAACAGTTCAACTGAAGGATCAAGTGCTTTTTGCATACAAAGTGCAGGTGCCAGCATGAGGCAGATGCCTTATATTGCCTTGATCATGACTCCTTGCACTCTGTCAATATTTGGTTCTTACATTTTTCATCTATTGGATTATTGGCTTTCTCAGAAAAAATAAACATTTGCTCTTCCATATTTTCAATAATGAGCCTGTTTGAAAGAGACTATGATTACAACTTCAAGCCAAGCACCCTACATGCATCCCAACAGTGCTTTTAAATTTGCTTTATGATGATAGTTTTTGAATATTTAAGTGTCAACTTGTTGTTAAGTGTTTCTATGCTTGACAAGAGAGTATGAATTAAACTATGTGTGTGATTATATTCTGCCTACAGGATATGCAGGTCTAGGTCCTGCATCTTCAAAGACCTAAATTTGTGCATAACTTCAAGTATGATGTCAGTATAACTACTCCTGTTCTCAACATTATATGTATTTCCAGGTCTTTTCAGGATCTGGAGTTTATTTGGCACCCAGGATATTCATATTTGGGCTAATTTGTGAAAATGAAAAATCAGTCAATATTTATTGCCAACCATTATGACAGTGAACTGATTATCCCAGACTGTTTCCATCCCCACATATGCACATCAATAAATACTCACTCAGCTATGACCCTAATCAACTCAAACCCAGATTAAGCAGATGTGTCCTAAAGGCTGCCAGATTTGGACTGCGGTGAGCCTCAAAATGTCTTTATTCATTTTTATTGCCTTTAATCTTTTAAAACACTTATCCACGGCTGAAGAAGGCATTTTACAAAACTATAAAATACAAAAGAGGAGCTGTGAATCATAGCACAACATTTTCCACTTGCCCTAGGAACTCCATAATATTTCTACCAATTGGCTACTATAATCATGATTTCTCTCCCCAGAAGTCCAGGGTAGGGATGAGGGCTGACATGATCATGGCTGGAGGAATGGGAGGAGGGTGTAGAGATGCAATTCCACAGCCATGAGGTACATTTATACCTGTATGCAATCTCTGCTTTGCGAAGCTTGCCACCCACCAGGATTAGAATGAAGCATGAGTGCTGTCTGATGGCTCAGTGAGTGTACGTGTGTGTGTGTATGCTTCTATTTGTCTCTCATATTTGAAGCCTGGCAAAATCTGCATGTTCTTTAGTACAGCGAGGGCCAGCCTTTTGGGTAGATTTGCCACAAAATAGCCCTGCACCTTCCCTGAGTACCACTCCGATTCCTTCTCCTGCCCAATCTGCTGCTCTGCCTTCTGCTCCCCACCCTGTTCTCAGTCAGCCATGTGCCACACACAGAGGCTGCCCATGCCACTCACAGCACCTATGGCAGAGGTTGGCCACCCCTCCTTTAAGTCATGCAATATTCACTTAAATGTTTTTTCAAGGAAAGCCTTCTCTCAAAAGCCTAATGGGCAATGCACCACAAGTGCTCCTTTTGCCTAAAATAATAAAGGTTCTTGCATCCCTGGGCTAAAGTCTCTAAGGCAATTACATTTTTATACCGTCTGAACATGAGTCAGTACCTGTAAAGCATAATCAGATTCTCCACGTCTATTAATGATGTCAAAAACTCTCAGTTATCAAAATGTGTTTTGGGTCCCATATGAGATGTAGCTAAAAATCTAGTTGTGTTTTTTTTATTATTATTTTGTAGAATGATATTGTATAACAATTCTTAGGAACTCAGATTCTGCAATTGGTTCGTGTGTGTGTGTGTGAGAGAGACACAGAATGAGAGAGAGAGATACAAAGAGTGTGAGAGTACCAGTTTTTAATAAAGGTTCAATATTTAATAATTATTAGTTATGACAGAGTATGATTATTTACTTTAATGGAGGCTATCACCATGTTAGTGGACATTTGTATACAGATTTAAGAATGGCAGTGCTATACAATAAGCTGAGTCCAACAGCCCAGAAATAAGCAATTACTCCATTAATGGAAAGGAAAGGCAATTGTCCCAAATAGAAGAGCTGTCACAGCTAGCATAACCAGAATGAACTGATACAATGAGTGAGGTCTGATGTTGGTGTAGCTTATCTGTAGCTCCCATCATTTTGCATCGTTTCCACAAATGTGTTTGAAATAAACTGATGTTCTTGAGATTGCCCTGTGGCTTGTGATGGCTTTAATTGCTCAACAGGGAGCTGGAACTGAGGAGGCAGGACCCAAAGAGGCACTGCCTTGCTCCCTAGACTATTCCTTATTTGTTGTTTTATGGAACAAGATGGTAATGGAAGTATGCATGCCAGTACCTCATGTGCTGCAGTAGTGTACTGTGCCACAGATCTCTGGAGGTGTGAATTATTTGGCTTTCCCAGTGTGTGCTGGGGCTATACAAAACTGATGTTGAATTCCCTGACAAATAAAAGAAACTAAAGAAGACGTCACTAGACCCATGTTTCAGTGTTTTCACATGCAAATTTCATTCTTTCAACTGAGAAAATAAGGCTAAGATTAAAAGCATCCTTCTGCACCTTGTAGGAAACATCTTTAACAGTAGCCTTTAGTGTATTCATTTGAGCACCAGGACTTTTGTCTGATATCCAAGAAGTCAGCCAGGTCTCAACATGTTTTTATGTCCTCATGGTCCGCAACAAAGTTTTCTAGCCATTTGATGTGAAGTCTCATCTGTTCTGTACTTAAGAGTGATGTCCCCTTAGCCCCCTGGTCAAGCCCCTTGCAGGCCCTGGGCTTGCACTCCCAGTCTTTGCTGTCTGGTATCACAGTACTCTGACAAACAGCAGCCCTCCTTTTGAAGTGTTTGGGCTTTTGGTCCCATGCAGCCCATGGGATCCCAGACATTGGAAGGGCTCTATGCTGAGTGTTCCTGCAGCACCCCTGTGGCCTCCAAGCCACACCCATCAGCCATACCCAATCCTCTGGTATTTAAATGCAACAAAAACCATGGTCTCCACTCCAAAAAAAAGGCACCTCACCTGGAGTTAATCCATGGCAGCCTTGCAACACAGGCTCAAACACTTATCTGCTGCTGTCCAGTGGTGCAGAGGCTTCGTTCCATCTCCTCTGGAGTCCTTCCTCCTTGGGCAGCCTGGCCATCTACCCCCTTGAGGTCTGCTGCCTGCAGCTTGTAAGGCCAGAATTCCCCTCTCTGGGTCAGGCCCGTGGTTTATGTGCCTCCTCTCCAAGTCACCTGACCCTCAACTTTTACCCCAGGCCTGTTAATCAATGTCTTTTTATGCAAGGCATCTTATTCAAGGGCCATTATCAGTGTGTCCAAGGGGCTGGGGTCGGCCAGCTGACCCTGGTTCCTTCCCTCCTGCAGCAGTAGGGTAGGGCCCCCGCTACAGAAGGATAATGCCTTTTTATATTTCTGTCCTGTAGCAATGTACAAGAACATAATGAAAGGTGTAGCATGGCTAGTAGGGGACGTACGGCATGGCACTCTTGGTTCTGAGATGGCTGTTAATCCCACTGGCTCCAAACTTTTAGCATGGATACTGCTTTAAATCCCATGTCCTGCAGTCAAGGGTTCTCCCTCATGAGCGCCAACTCATCTACTTCAGGGCATTTTTTTCTTTGAACATTCCAGATCAGGCACATTCTTATTTTGTGTTTAGCATGCACAAGTGCCAGGAGGAATGGTAAAGAAATCACTGCTGGAATGAAAGAGGGAGGCCTTGAGAGCAGATACTGTAGTTTGCCGGAAGCACAGTTAGAAATATTAATACAGATGGTGTCCTCAGATTTTAATCAAATGAATTTGAGCTGCTGCTGAGATGGAGGTATTTAATTTGTTCCCCAGTGCAAAGAATCCATTGCTTCATGAAATGGAATTTGGTTAACAGTATCAAGTTTAAAGTTGCATAAAAGCACCGTTTGCTTTGTATAGGAGACCATTGCACTCTTTTATTTTTTTTCTTTTTAGTTTTGGCTGAAACAACATTGTTTCTAAAAGGCTGAGAGTTCTCATAAAGGCAAGGCCATGGTAGAAGGGAGTAGCATGCGTAGACTATGATAAAACTTATGCCTGACTGTATTACCTATCCATTCTGTTCCAGTCCTGTAATACTTTCTAAGTGGATCGATCATTCCACCAGTAGTGATCTACCCAGACAATGTAGCTAGATTTTTTTAAACTCAGCCCTCCAACAGAAGACATGCTTTACAAGTTTGACCATATAAATATCCTGGGTAAATTTCATCCTGTACAATTACATTCTATCCACTTGCATTTTCCTTTTTAGTTGGCTAGGCTGTTTGTCTTCATTTTCTATGCTAAACTATTTCATGATGTTGCTGTAGATTTCTTTCCAAATGTGATTGTATTTAAGTAGAAGGTGAATTGATTCTAATATGCTGTTTATTTTATAAAGTGCTTTGAGATATCATTTATTTTCCTGTCAAATTAAATCTCTCATTATAATCTTTTAATTTCATTCCATCTCAGACCTATTAAAAAGCAAAACAGTATTGCACAATGCTTTTAATAAGTTGATTCCAGTGATACCTTAATTGGTTCTTGTTAAAAGGGAAACCTTCACACACATACATGTCTGTATGTATTTTAGATATTTTTAATATCCCAAACTAGCATTTTCCACAATTAACCCCCTCCCCAATAACTTCCCAGGTCCTGCACTCATGGAATCAAACAACAGTTGGATTCAGTAAAAGGAGAGGTGAACACTTAAATATATCCTCCTTTACAACAGGACTACTTCCCCAGGCTGGAAACATGTCTCATTCAAAACTTCTGAAATCATGATGTAATTGGGAAAAGTGAGTCTGCTGCCTGTGATCATGGCACCCATTGATCCAAGTTTGGTTTCACGCTCCATGAATGAATGAGGCAGCATTGCAGGATAAAGCTTGTCTATGCAGGAGATGGGCCACAACTGGAACAAACCTCAGTGGGAAAGAAAGACCATTGTAAGCTTCATCTGCTGCAGGCACAAGACTCATTTCTCTGGCCTGCCTTTGCAAATATATTTATATTTTTAAAAAACAAAATTCTACTCTGCACTCTTAGATCTCCCTCTGCAGAGAGGATTAAAGAACAGCTCTCAAATGACAAGTGTTAAGCAACTTGCTTGTTGTATTATAAAGACACTCAGCTACTACGATGATGAGGACAGGGCAGTATAAGAACCTATGTAAAGTGAAATTGTGGAGGTAGGAGACATGCAGTTAAATACCAGAGGATGCTAAACCTTACATCACATTCCATAGGGAATGGCTTTCTTTATGTTCAGAAGGGAACGTTTTCTTAAACATTTGGTGTCTTCTTCAACAAGCAATGTGCCTGAAACCTCTGAGAACTAGCAAAGGCTATGTGAAATGCAGTGGCATTCTTTCTCCTCACATACAATGCTTACAGTCCTAAACTGTGTGTGCAAACTAGTCTTGCATCCCATAGTGTCCCTTGCACCATAGATCTGACTCCTTGTGAAGTCTTTTAACCAGCAGACTACTGGCAAGATTAGGTTGTACTAGAACTGGCTGAGTTGTGTACACATACTGAACTGTGGCACATGAAAGATTCTGCGTAGCTGGCTCTCGTTCTTTTAACTGTATGCTAATAGCTGTGTTGTCTGTATTGAATATAGAAAGCTGACATAATCTGTGCATCTTCTGCACCGGGGAAACTTGATGGTATTGTAGACAACATAGTCAATAGAACAAGGAATGTGAACAGATCAATAACTGTAGATGGTTCCTCTGATCCAAGGAGAGGCGCAACATTGATTTGCAAAATAAGAACGTGGACACAGCAGTGAAAATATGCTCGGTAGATAATAAAGTAATGTGAAATGCCCTCAGCCTCAATCAAAGGCAAGCAGTAAATCAGGAAGCAGCAGCATGCATCCCCTCTGAAGTGAGAGGCCGCGAAGCATGCAAATGAATATTGGAGCCATGCAAAATGAACCGTCAACAAGGGAGAGAATAAAACCCAGGGATGTTCTTCATCAATCAAATGATGAACTGTCCACACTCTCAATTGTTTACTTGTCCTGCATGATGCCATGCTAGAAGCAGGAATGTCAGATCATGACAGTGAGACAGAAAAAGAGCAGCTTCTCAGCTAGTGCTAGGGGCTTCTCTAAAGCTTTGGCAGTTGAATCCAGACAATCGTTTTATATTTTGGATGCTTATCAGGAATGTGTAGGCCTTTTAGGTCTGCAGAACTTATAGGAAGCAGCTTTCTCATGATGTTTCTGGCACATCCTGCTTCTTGTCAAGCAAGAGATACTATAAGAGCAGCTATTTCCATAGGCTGTCATCAGCCTGCCACTGAAGTGTATGAGAATACTTTGATGTGACTTGAGCACAAGTAAGATAAAGCTCAATATTAGGGAATTCCACTTCCACAGCAAAGTAGGAAAAAAGAACACAAGAAGTTGACAGGGGCAAAAGGTGCTAACTGAAATGTATTGCATCTCACAAAATTAGCTGGTTTGGATTTAGTTTAAGGTCAGATTCTGTTATGTTCATATTATATTAATGTTGTTTCGCTGACCCCTAACCTGAACACCCAAAATGGGCATAGGAGTGGTAATTGCACTGAATGAAATGATCTTGCTCCATTCAAACAAATAGTGAGTGTGTATAGACTTAACACATGTGCTTGTTTGGGGCAAAATATAATAAAGAAGCCGAAGAAGTGTGGTCTAAGCAGATGCATAGAGCAGAGAGACCATCAAAATAGTCAGAAGATGTACATATAAGTCGCAACCTGTGCCCCAAACCCTTCATTAAGACCAAAGCAATCAAGGAATCTGGCTGAAATTGGTACTTAGACAAATAATAAGTCCAATGTTGTATGAGCAGGCTGTGTGTTATATTCCACATAACGTGGGGCATATTGCATATCTTCTGCAGCATTGTCATTTCTACTTGTTCTATGCTTCTATATCTCTAAAAGCTGCTATACTAGATAGCATTTTTGGAATGTGAACTAATAGTCACCAAGAGGGGAATGACACCAGCTTTCTTTATTTTTTCTCCCTCTTCCCCTTTTGAAAAAAGACTGAAATCCAAGTTGGTGGAATTTGAGAAATGATAATGTAACTGATCTCAATTGGATGTTAGCCTTAATTTTATGCCATCCTGACCAGATGTTGGTGGTTACATGCCAAGTTTTGTATCTACAGTTGTGATTAATATCCAGGCTTAGTTTAATTTGGGAGGCTTTCTGGAAGTAGGGTTAAGCTAGTTCCATCCTACCTTCCTAAATCTTCCTGCAGTTTGAGTTGAATATAGTATTTTACACTTCCTTATTTTGAACCTCTATGAAGCATTCCTGTAAAAGATAAGCTGTAGCTTTCTATTTCAGTTGTAGTCTTGCTTTAGTGTTGGGTAACCTGATAACTGTTTCATATGGAGCCCTTTGTGATCCTCTGGGATAGATGGCAGTATATAAATTGAAGTTACTTACATGTAGGTTTGTAACATAGAGGTGCTCCATATATGCTGCACATGAAGTGGCCTTAAAAAACATTGCTTGCCTGCTTATCTGATGGTAGTAAATAGTTTTTTACAGGGACATAAATTACAAATATATTTCAATGTAACTATCACCCTGGGAAAGGACATTTGAGTAGCTATTTATGCTTGGGTCACCAAAATTTCATGATATTTTTGCAAAGCTGACAATGGCCTATTCCTGATCTATTTAGTGAGCAAAAGTCTAGGTGAAGTCACTATGAGACTTGTCTGAACAGAAAACTAGCACAGGCTTAAGGATTTTGTCCACACTGTATTCATGTGTGCAAGTATGTGTATTTGCATATAAACACACATATGCACACTTATCAGAAGTTTCAAGCCATCTGACCTTGCTCTGCATCTAAACGATGAGTTGTCAATAATGATTTTGCAGACAGGCTGAAGTGTGTAATAAAAATGTTATTGAATTAAAACACAAGCAGGATCCAGCATGAGCCATTCTATAAATAGCTTATTATGAAAGGCACAAAGATGTTTCTCTTAGCAAATTTAAAATAATCATTAGAATCCTTCAACAGATTGCTGCTAATTGGATTGAGAATTAAAGAGCTTTGTACGACTGCAAAGTTAATTAATAGCTCATTACTTTTTTAATAAGGCAAATTTATTTGGAAATAAACTCGATGGCATCTCTTTTATCACAGATTAGATGCTAGATTGGGAATATTACTCATTTTTGTCACAGGAGAGAGTAGTTTTAATAAAGTCACAAGGACCTGTCACTGTCAAGGGAAATCTAAATCCCTCAAAAGACACTGAAATCCCTAAACCCCAATTAATTTGCTTCTCCTGATGATGGAGGCACACATTTCCTTTCCTTAACCCTCATTTTTGTCGGTGAATTTGGAGCTTACTAAAAAAGAGGCACGGCAGAATATTCTGTTTATCTAAACATCCTGGAAGTTTTGTGGCAGGGACATCTGAGATGCTTTCTCAAAATCCCCATTTGTGCATTCAAACAGTTTGCCATTCTCCCTGCTCAGCCATGCCCCTTCCTAATCTTTCTAATTCACTTCTGTGATGCCCCAACTCTCTTACCTAGTGCACGCTCTCACTGTCTCCTCCCTTTCCTAGTCCAGGCAAGTCTTTTGTTTGTGCAGCGCCTAAGTGGCCTTTCCTTTTCACTTGGTGCCTTCAGATAGCTGGGGGTACTGTCTCAACCCTAATGCTCTCTTCACTGACTTATTTGACAATTCAAATTTTTGGTGTGAGGCACCCAAGAATGTATAGTATCCCTGAAACTAAGGAAGGCTTAAAGCTCAGCAAATTTTGAAACAGCTGCTAGCTTGGCACCCATTATCAGATTTGTGGACATTTTGAGATGGACATGAGTCTGATGCAGGATTTGGGTGGAGGGAACCTGGATGAGGTGGATGAGGCTTGGCTTGAGATTTGCATTAAGTACCACCTCTTGGTTTGTAGTTGTTCAAAATGAGTGTATGGGCTCTGTTACACCTTACGCTGCAAGATGCACAAATGTTGATCAGTATTAGTGCTAGCTTGAAGCTTGGAACAGTCACACCCTTAGTCTAGAAACCTTCTCTGACTGAACCCCACCTGCACAGCTGTGACTTGCCACTAGAGGCCTGGCGAGCAGGGGCAGGACAAGGAGTTGTAGCTGTGAGTTGCCACTAGAGGGCTGATGAGCCAGAATAACCTTCTGTCCCTGGTCTACAGGCAGGGGTGTGAGAGGCCTGGGATACTGGAGCATTTCATTTTGGGCAGCACATCAGCACTTAATGGAGCAGGTGCTGGGCATTGCAGGTCAGAGCTAATCTTGCCTTGGAGTTACGTAACTTTGAGTCACATAATAAGTGCAGAAAATAACTTTAAGGTGTTAATGTACAGGGTTAAGAACTCCAGAAGCCAGCCATAACTACCATATAACAAGGCCCTATCAAAACCTTAATGGCTCTGGTACTGGCTAAAACCAAGCAGAGTCTAAAGATAGGTTTTCTAAAAAATATCCAACATAACTTTGTAAATGCATTTCATTCCTCCAGCCTAGTTCCTGCTAATTATCTTGGACTTGTGTTGAGAACAGATGGTACAATAGTAAAGCATGAAATGTACTTGTAACATGGACAGAGTGAACTAAGGACTGGTGAGAAATGCTGCCATGGATGCAGGTATACAATAGTGAAAGGATGTTTATAGGTTTCTAGGTATTAAGAGTAGAAACTACCATTGTGGTTTTCTAATCTTAGTTCTTCTACAAAACACAGGCCATAACATTTTACTGTATTAGTACCTGCTTCATGTCCAGTACTGAAAATGTTAAAATTGAGACTGAGTACTTTCTGGTGATGGCAAATCCTCTAGGACCATTGTTAGTTTGTTTAAGTGGGTAATAGCCTTACTGTTAAAAAGGTTATACCTTATTTTTTTTGTTTTAATTTGTATAGCTTGCAGACATTGAATCTTCTTACCCCTTTATTGGCTGGACTTTAGGGCTTTAGGGCTGTTTTATCCAGTTTCTGTTCTCACTTGTAGATTCTTATAGACTGTTTCACCAAGTGCTCCATTAATTTCCCCTTCATCTACTGAATAGAGCTCCTTGTACTTTTCACTGTATAACATATCTTCCAATATTTTCATTATCATGGCTCTCCTCTGAAACCTACCATGCTATTTCAACATCTTCACTGAAGTGTGGATGCCAGAACTACAGCATTACAGCGGCAGTTGTGCCCAGGTTAAATAGAGAGGTAATGTAATTTTTAGGGCTGTGTGAAATTTCACCGCCAGTTTTGTTTAGATGCTGTTTCAACCTGTTTTGAGGTTGAAACAGCAAAATTGAAATGGAACATATATAGTCGAAACAGCTGCAAAACAAAACGAGGCAAGTCGAAACATTTTGCTGTTTTGACACTGTTTTGACGTTTCACCCATAGGTTATAATGGGGAAGGACAAAACAGCCTATAACTTTGTCATTTCTGTCTTGATTTGGACGAAATTTGCAGGAATTGTAGCCTGTTCTGAGGGCATAAAGCTTGTCAAGTTTCAATAGGTGCAGGGGGTGTAGAGAAACTTCACCCCAAACTTTTGAAAGCAAAATGTATGTCATGTGTGTGTTAAGCCACAGTGGGGTCAAAACTGCAGGCATGCTAGCACCTGCAGAGGCCACAAAGCCTGCCAGATTTCAAAGAAATAGGTATAGGGGCTTGAGGGAAACTGTACCTGAAGTTGTGGACAAGCGAAACTAGTGACATGGGTGACACTGTATGTGTTAAGGCACAGCAGAGTGAAAGCTGCAGGCATGCTAGCCCCTGCTGAGGCCACGAAGCCTGCCAGCTGGCAAGGAGATAGGTGCAGGGGGGTTCTGGGGCCCTGCACCTCTAGCTGCTGGCAGGCAAAACTCCTGACATTGGTGATTGTGCAACTGACTGTCTCTATCTTGGGGCAGAAGCAGTTCCTGGCTCTGTATTGATTCTTTCCCCTCCTTAGCTTGTGGTTTTGTAGGTGTTAATCCTTGCTCATTAACATATTATCCTCACTAGTTATTATGTATTGAGCTGGTCCCTCAGTGAATCATGACTTATCACATAACACAGTAGCTAGCTAGCACAAGCACTGATGTTACAATTTTTGCCTGTCAGCAGTTAGGGGTGCAGGGTCCCAGAACCCCCCTGCACTTATCTCCTTAACAGCTGGAAGGCTTTGTGGCCACTGCAGGGCCTAGCAGTCAGACCTACAGTAGTTTCCACCCCCACCCCTCCATGCCCCAAGACAGACACAGTTGCACAAGCACCCATGTAATGAGTTTTGCCAGTCAGCAGCTAGAGGTGCAGAGTCTCAGAATCCAGAAGCCCCTGCACCTATCTCCTTGACAGCTGCATGCTGGGATTAGTCCCCACATTGTCCTGCATACCTGATCTAATATGCAGGACCCTGGCCAGCAGGTCTCCCTGCATATCTATAGGAAGCCCTGAGGGCCCCATGAGACAGTGTTGGGGGCTGGATTGGCCTGTGGTGTTCCCACATTTGACCATCACCTTGGGGTATGCTCATTTATTAGGGATACGTTTTTAGGGTTTTGGTAATTCTATCAATGTGCTGTTTGTGTTACTTGTGTTTCTATATGGAGCTGTATACCTCCCTTCTGCAAGTTCTCACCCCCAATGGAGCTATTTTGCAAGACTTAGTTTCAATGGGGCTGGGTTCCTCCAGCCACCAAATCAGTCATACACACAAACATACGCAGATTAACGTGACACGCCTGACCCGGCTGGGTCGATCAGCATGGACAGGCTGACACCCTCATATGCCAAGAATCAGTTCACCAGAGCAACAATACACTGCAGTCAGACACAAGCACACAGGTAAACAGAATAACTTTGAATCCAGCTGAATGGCCAGCTGACACCCCCAAGGGCCAGCATTCAGTTCATTAGGGCACATCTGAGCCAAACTGGATCAATCAGCCTGTACAAGCCCTTATGTGTTTCAAATTCAGCACGTCCCAATCTTTAGATTATTGATGAGCAGGCCCCACAGTGTTTTTCGGCTTCACAGGGATCTTTAGCTTAGGTAAAAGAAGTGTTGCTGCAGAGCAGAGGAAGGAGAAATAAAGAAGGAAAAATGTACCCAGTTACTACCAGTTTGACTATAAAAGTTATTAATTGCTAAGTATATGCAATAAATAATGGTACTAGTAGTAATAGACATGCAAAGGAAAAACAAACACAAACAATTACAATACTACCTTGATTTCACTAAGTATTTGGGGAAACTTAGCTGAGGCTTAACTAAGACAGTTCAGGTTCAGAAATTATGGCTATAGAGAGAAGAGAGAGAGAGAGAGAGAGAGCGAGCGAGCGAGCTCTGGGATCTCACCAGTCCAAGGCCCTCATGTTTCAAAGCTGACAGGTAAAGGTCTTAGCACAGTCCTTGAAGGGAGACAATCTGCCTCCTTCAGCCTCTCAAGAAGAACAGCGGATGGTGTCAGCACCCACACTGCTGCTTTTTTACAGATTTTTATACCCTCAGTTCAGTTTCTTCAAAGCATTCTTAATAGTGTAAATCATTGTCTTTTCTATTGACAAGGGGTTATCTGCTTTGGAACGTCTCAAGAAACTGATTGATAATCAGGAAGCGCATAATGTTAGGGAGTAACCAGACACTTGGGAGCCAGCTCGAAATTCCTATGGATAGCAGATATACTGATGGGATATCTTATGGTTTCTTCAGAAACAATAGATAGCTTGCAACACTTGTGGTCAGGACTCCAACAGGTTGGACGGTGTGATGAACCCTTTACCATTGTTCAAATGTTGCCCATACCACCTCTGACTCGTTTTCTTTGCCTCATCATTCCCTAACCCAGCAACTGAGCTTTAGTCAATCAAGTTTAAATAGGCCTCCCATAGTAGGGCTGGGGAATGTACGGCCTGAGATGCCTATTAAACTTAGAAAGGTGGGGGGAGGGGGAAGTCCTTTGTAAATCCAGATTAGAACTGGTCTGATAAATGCTGAGCTGGGTGTGTGTAAATGTGGGTTGATTAATATTTGGAATACAGATTCTCCATCATGCGGTGCTCCCCTGCTTCTCTGATCCCAGAATTCACTGTAGTGTCTTCTTCAGGCATTCTGTTCCCCATCTCCCATATAAATGAATGGTCATCTGGTTCCATCTCAGATGCAAATGAAACCTAGGGCAGTTGTTTCACTCTTGTCACCCTTAACTGGAGGGTTTTAGGTGTGTCTCCCACTGCATCTTAATCAGTTTCATTTAGGTAGAGGAGGGGAGGTGGGGAGCAGAAGTCTTTGTGAGTCAGACAGGCTGCATCCTGTGCCAGGGTTCCCCAAGAACATGGAGCTGAGAGGTAACAGTGGGCAAGGTGTTAAGCACAATTGTTCTAGGCTCTTGCTAAAGTGTGCTTACAATGGCCTAAGTGTTACATCTGTCCACATCATCAGTGTTTGTGTGCTTATACCTCCAAAGATCACAGTAGTCTTTTTTGTTTCAGCATCTGGGAGCTTGTAGCTAATTGATCATCTGCTTTGGTGTCCAAGATCTTTTTTGTAGTTACTGCCTCTCAGGATAAGGCCGTCATCCTGTAAGCATGACTTATTTTCTTAGTCCCTAGATACATAGCTTTACATTTGGCCTCATAAAATTGATTACTGTTTGATTGCACACAGTTTACCACCTAACCCTTATTGCAATGCATTAGTGACCTGTCCTCTACATTATTTGTCAATCCTCCAGTCTTTGATTTATAAATTTCATTATATAAAGGCTCACAAACCAATCCCTGAGGGACTCTGGAAGTAATACACTTGCTTGATGCTGAATCTGAATTTAGACTTATATTTTAAAACTTATTTCTTTACCGGATTTGAATCCATCTGTTGTGTTATATTAGGTGTTCTAGTTTTATTGATCATAAATGTTATATAAAATGCTATGTGGTAGCAAATCAAATGCCTTGCAAATGTTATGCCAACACTGTTACATTAACCAATTTATAATCTAATTAATAAATTATTTCAAATTAGTTCATTAGGACCTGATTTCCCTAAAACCATGTTGATTGGAATTCATTATACTACCTTCCCTTAATCTGTTATTAATTAAATCCTGTGTCAGCTGTTTCATTATTTTGCTAGGGATTAATGCCAGGTTGATAGTTGCCAGAGTCATTTTGTTTACCCTTTTAAAAATATTTTATTGCATTGTTCTATTAATCAACATTTCCTCCTTCAGTAGATCAGTTATAGTTAAAGCATTTTTTGTGTTGTAAGTTTTATTCAAAATGTGTAATCACCATATAGCCACAAAACATGAACACTTTTAAATTTTTAGGGTGTTTATATTCCATGTCTAAATTTTGACCCAGGTCTGCTGACACCAGTACATTTTAATTACTTCTTAATTTCCCCATTATAGAGATGAGAATATAGTACATAACCTGGCTCCAGGTGTCTTTCCACATAGACAAGGAAATTAAAAATATATAATCTTGCCAATGCACAAGGTACAGATATCTTTCCCCAAGTTATTTTGTTTCATGAGTCTCTTTATCATTTTGCTTTCTGCTTGTAATTGGGAAAGTCAGTTTCCAGTCGTGTTGAAGGATGATTAGTGTTTTGTATAATTCATTAAACCTGTTTGTTTTTGAAGTCTATTTTTATTTCATTTTTTCCCATGTGAGGTCAAGTTACGATCACCATCTGTTTTCTTCTACCTATTTTTCCATATTCTATAAAATATAATGAACATAAAACCTCAATGAGTGAAAACTTCATTATGATGGTCATAAAATGCCTTCCATTGCTTCCTGTCATCCTTAAAATGACAGGCGGAGATTTTATTTTTATTAACATAGCCTCTCTACTGGTCCTTCCTGAATGTGTTCCATCCATTTGGAAGGATCCACCTACTGATTATGAAGTTGAATATCACAAATAATAAGTAGAGATGGGTTAAGAACATGAATTGCCTCAAGGGCTCACATACCTTGCATTGCTGAAATAAACTTGTGTTTTGGGGTGCCTGAATGGAAGAAGGGTTTCTGATCATTTTATTTTGCAATTTCCTCTCGATGCTCAGTATGAATATGGCAAAGGCATCAGTCCATATTCTGGCTTTCATTGGATATTTGCTGGTGTTGAACCTGAAAGTAGTGGTGCCAAAACTGAATGGTTGCAGAACCAACTTCTATAAAAAGCATTTCGAAATAGTGGCTGTAAAAAGAGAAATTAAAAGCAAAGATTGTTTTCATGTGAGTCTAATAGTAACATAAAATGTGACACTGAAGAAGTTCAAGTCCTGTGGACACATCTACATGTGCCTACTAACACATAGCCATAACTATATTTTAACTTATTGCTATCTCGCATGAAACTGCATGTGCTCCCAGACTGCAGCGCATTTTGCTTGGTCACAGCAGTTCCAGCTGGCAGGGGACCTGGGGGGTCAGCCTGCCGCCATCCCGGGGCTGCTCTGACTAGGTTCAGTGTGCTGTGGAAGGGCTGGTTGGAGCATGAGGGTGCTTAAGCACAGGGCTAGCCAGAAGGCAGCCCTGAACTGAAGCACCTGTGCCCCAGCCAGCCAGGTCAGCATCTACACGTGCACTGCTGAGCATGAAAAAACTCTGGAGCAGGGTTCGACTTGTATTTACAAATACTACCCACATGAGTTTTAGTTTTGTTTGCCCTAATAGGGTGCATGTGTAGATGATGAGGCATTTACTGCACAATTAGGCAACTGCATAGAAAACGTCTCATGTACTGTAGATGCACACTGCATCAATCAATTAACACCTCATACCTAAACATTTCAGTTTGGGGATCCTATCATCTTATGAGATCTGACAATTCATGTTTCAAATGTTTTTTTGTATGTAATGCTCATGACTTCCTTTGTTGTGGTTGTACAAATGTTTGTACTGTCTACTGGCTACACAGGTCACAATGAACTGGTAGTTTATACTTTGAATTCTTGGACCTCAAAAAGCCTTTAGACAGAACATGTAAAATAAAATCATACAGAAATATTTCTTTTGAGTTAATAATTTTGAGAGGAAGTCTCAAAAATGAGTTTGGCTACCATTCAAATGGAAATAGAACTGTGAATATTCAATAAGTTCAAGAAGACAATTTTTTTTAAAGAAAAGAAACCCCACAAGACTCTCTCAAAAATAATTAGGTCAGGAAATATGCTTCAAATAAGGAATTCATCATCTGAAATTAAGTCTTAAGAACTTTATTTTCAAGGCATAATGCTCTTATACATGAAATTTCTTATGCTGTTTTAAAGCCTGAAGCAGAAACTACATTCAGTGTTTCAGGTGACCTTGAGTGTAACTCTGTGTAAATCTTTGATCCGATAACATCACACATTGAGACTATATTGTGGTAGGCAGCCAGTCAGCATTGGTTTCAGTGTCAGCAGGAACAGGTTTACAAGGAGGGTGTTGTGGCTTTAAGATTAGGAAGCCTTAAAACTGTTGCTCAGTGCCTATTAGTTTAAATCACCCCAGGACTTGTTGTGAGCCCCTGCAAGTTTGTTCTCTCTATGAAATGCTCACCACCTGCTACATAATGGCCTGAGGAGCTGTGGCAAACCCTGGTATGATGAGCCACAGGACTGTAATGACTTTCTAATGTGGCCCCATTTTTGCCCATTAACTTTGTTGTTTTATTTCACTGGTAGAGAAAAAAAAATAGTTCAAAGATTTGAGATGTACCTTGAGGTATAATGGTCCAATTATAGCCGGAACAAGCAGAGAGGGTTGAAGCCTGGAATTAAAAGTGAATGTATTCCTGATTGGTGCTCGAAGCAACTGGAATGCATGCATTAAGAAGTTGACTAATGCATTTCTTATGATTTTTAGAAGATACTGAAAGGGGATCAGGGTCATTTGTAGGCTCTTTGAGGGTTCAAATTTGGGTTTAATTTGAGCATACGTATTAGTAGCATGAGATTTAAAAATAAAACCAAACAAATTATTTTTGATTAAAGGTTTCTTTCCATGGTTCAGGAAGTAAGATTTAAAATAATTTAAACTAAGAATTTTTTTAATTTCAAGTAATGTGAGAAAATTTATACTGACCTTTAATAAAACAGTGGCATTAGATCTGGGAGGATGTGACTTACATATCTTTCTGTGAAAAGCTGGTGCAAGTGGCTTAAGCATATGTATTGGTTTTTCTGGTATTGTGGAGCAGAAATAGAAAGTCATATCATATAGAGATCTGTCTTGCCTGATCTCTGTTGTCACAATGTCAACAGACTCTGACCCAATGACTGAAGTTAGATTAGACCTCCTGCTGCTCTGATTTCTACCATGGCTGGGTTGTTGAGGACTAGGGGGTTACAAACATGGTAGCCTTGTGACATCTATGCTATGCTTAGATGCATTAGAGAGTGTATTAAATGCTTTGTATATAATGTTTCAGAACAGATGAGTTGGAGCTGGGATATCTTCCTTAGCATTTGTCAAGATATTCCCAAAAGGGTTGGATTAGATTACCATATGTGCAGAATGTCTTGAAAAATACATTCATGCTAGACTGCATTGCAGCTGCTTTTTGGAGTACCTGCTTCCAGGTGAAGCAGTGATCCATTGCGGCTGTGTGCTGGTGGCTTCTCAAAATATTCACTAATGTAATTTGGGAGAACAGGTGAAATGAGAGAGGAGATTCCTCGGTCATTGTTGCTGTCCTACAGTAGGACTTGAGGCCATATAGTAGCCACTTAAGTGCTTGGCATGCTGCTTTTTCTCTTATAGGAAAGTCATTGTTCTCAGCACAAATGCACATGACTTTTATTCTTTTGTAGGTCTCTTAGCAGAAATCATGGAAAGGTAGCTTCTGCCTAAACAAACTAAAGGGTTAAATATGTCTGACTGGCAGAAGTGGAAAAATAGGTAGGCAGGTACGAAGCAGTTTGCTCCTGTGAAGTCTTTGTTACTGTGCTTTCATTGGAGGAGCCACCTGAAATTTAAATCTGTGTTGCAACCTAAGTAGTCTGTAAGTTTAGGGATAGAAAGAGCCCTTCACTGATGGTATTTTAAAGGGCAAGCAGGTTTTAACCTCTGTGCATAAACTATCCAAGGGTCTAATATTTGCTGTAGAAACAGTATTAAGTATTCTTTTTCCCTCTTGCATCTTATAATTTATGTTAGGCTTTGAACAGAAGGGCATTGGGCTCAACCCTGCAGTTCTACCTTGGACTGCAGCAGGACTTGATCCTTAAAATAATGCATGTGCATGAATACGTAATCCTGTAAGTATAAATTACTTTAATTGCAAGAACTACTGTGATGTAGAAGTATTGATTATTCTACAGAAAAATGGATGGAAAGCTTCTGGAAGGATCAACTTAAGCTGGAGAGCATGCATTTTTGTCTTTTGAAAAGCCACTGTCATTTTTGTTACGTTTTGATACACACACAATTGTTAATTTTGTGTATCATATACATGCACACTCCTACACACAAACACTATATAACTGAATGAATTTTTTTTCATTAATGAGGAGAATGCATTGCCTCTTTCATTCATTTTTTATTTTAGAAAATGAAATTCTCAGTGTTTTTCAAGAGAAATTGGTAAAGAATTTGTAATATGTCTCTCTTTGCCCAAAGCAAGTGTCTTTTAAGCTGATGAATAACTGGGAAGATGAAATTTGCACCCTCTTCAGACACTTTCACCACCCACACACCTCTAGCTGCATATAAATCTAAGGCTATTTTTTCCCCTCCAATGTTGCTTCAAGATGTTTTGGATTTTTATCTGGCATCTTCATTTCACCCTAGAAATGCCTAAAACAATTATATTTTAGATCATAAATGTAGCAAAAAGAGATATTTGATCCCAGATTTGATCACAAGGTAAATATTTGCCTTTTCTGTGTCTCTGACTTCTTTTTGTAGAATGACAAGGCCTGTTCACAGCTCGAGGAACTCAGAATTTATCACTGACAAAGACGATTTTTTCCCCAAGTTCGATAGATCTAAAGCTGCCTTTACTGTTGTGACATAGACAGCGCAAATTTAAATCTGCTGGTTTTTGGTCTATGTTCTTAGAAAACATCACTGAGTAGGTTCCTAGTTTTCGTTACCCTGTGTCACAAAGTGGGTGCTATTTATATGTATGTTTTATTTTCTGCATTTTTAAAAACAGTAGCTTACTAAGGAAGTAAAGAATAATAATTAGGATTGGGAAATAATAGTGATTGGAGTTTGATTTAAGTTGGGATAAACAACCAACAGTTTTAAATGATTTTCCATGTGCTATCTAAACCTCTCAGGACTGCAAAAATGTGGCTGAATCAGTAGGACTAAACAACATTTCCTGGCAGTTGCCCAATGGCTCTATCACAGACTGCACTGTAACTTCTATGCAAATAAGTATAGGCAGTTAGATCTTGGAGAAATTCTTATTATCAGTTGTTTTGCAGTTCTTTTTGAAGCGACATATATTGCCAGTAAACGTTAGCTATCACAGCCTCTTTAACTGAGCTGCAAACTGAAACCTTACAAAGTGTCCAAACATTCTGACTGCCAGGAACAAATCTAGGAGTGTTTGCAGGACTAAGCTGTAAGGCAAGAAGGTAGGGTGAAAGCTGAGTTGAGCAGAAAGTAAATTAATGTTTATTCTATAATAGTTCTTTAAGACCCCTTTTGTTCATATTTATTGGGTGGAGGCCTTGTGTAAGATTAAAATGTGTTTCCCTTTGAAAAAAGAATTAAAGAGTTTAGAGATGCTTTATGCCTCAAGTAAATGCTTATTTAGTTAGAAACTAGTCCAAACATTTTTTGAAAGATGAATTATTCATTTGCTTAGAATACTTATTTTTGTATATTTTAGATGCATATTTTGGCCAATATATTATTTACCTGATAAATCACAACAGCTTAAAAAATATTTCAAAAACATGTTACAGCTGCTTGTCCAGCTCACAAGAGACTCTGCTAACTCCTTGGAAACACTTGGTTTGATTTGTCTAATACATATTTATTAGTTAAGCTTTTTTTAATGTGCTTAAAAGAAAGCAAAGCACTGGCAACATGCAGGGTAGTACCTGGCAGTTGGCATAGCCTTGGCAGTGTGAACTTCCTACTGCATATATTAACCTGTCAGTATGTCTGATACAGGGGGTTTCTATGGCTGAGTGGGCACATAGGTCTTTTTGTCCTCTTATTGCTTGGCCTCTTTACAGAGACTGGCCAGCCAGCATCGCAGGTTTTGTGCTGGAGATGCTTGTCCTTTGGGAGCTTGGCTGAGTGTTTGGACAGATGTGCATTTGAAATGTTCCAAATGTGGAGCATTTCAGGGTCATTCAGATGTGCAGCTCTCAGCCCTGCTGGGGTGCACCATAACTATTATGTCTGTCTGCTCCTTTACCATTATAAAGGAGTTGAACCATTTTACCTTAATCCTGAATGATGCAGGTTTACAGTTACTGTATCTTAGCTCCACTTATGCCAGTAGAGGAGTGGCTGGATGTAATAATTTTACAGTAGGCCTGTGCCAAGCAGCTAGTCCTCGCTTCAGATTTGGATTCAGCTGAGTCAGGGGACAGTGAGTTGATTCGATGATTCGAATCACTGTCCCAAATTGATTTGGCTGAATCTGATTTGGAGATTTAGTTGCTGCCAAATCAGCCAGGCCAGGTCTATCCCCCGCCCACTCTCTGAGCCCGGCAATGATTGTCTTGGCTGCCCCAGATCCCAGCACTTGTTAAAAATAAGCCCTGGCTCACCAGGTTCTGCCAGGCAGGGGTCAATCCCTGCTGCCTCTCCCCCACTGCCCCATGCTGCATGAGCCTCCTGAGCCTCCCCCTTCACTCCCCAAGCCCCTCCATGGGTGCCCCACCAAGGCTGGCTCTGGCTCTTTAAGAAAAAAACAATTAACCCCCCCCCACACTCACCCTTTCTGCCCTGCATCATGTGGGGGGCTCTGCACAAGTTCCCAAAGTCCCGAGGCCACCACAGGAGCGGTAAGTCCTGGGGCTTTTCTTGTTTTTTGGTTGTGTTTTTTTTCTTAAAGGGCCAGAGCTGGCCCAGGTAGGCACACATGGAGGTCTGGGGGAACAGGGCAGAACTGGGGGGCTTGTGGCAGAGCCCCCCATGCAATGTGGGGCAGCGTGGGACAGCAGAGATCAACTCCCTCTCCCCACCCAGCAGCATCCAGTGAGCACCTGGGCTTTTTTTAAAAGTACTGAGTTGGGGCAGCCATGGGGATGCTAAGGGAGTGGGTGGGGGTCGGGGGAGGCTAGAGGAGTATGGGGGGTCAGAGGTCTGGCAGGGGACCCCCATGGTTCCCTCCCCCAAGCCCTCCTCCCCCTCAGCTCGGAGTTGGCTGCAGCTCCCTGCTGCAGCCGCCAGGGACTGCCCAAAACATCAAAGCTCTCCGAATCTTTGGAAAAGATTCGGAGAGCTTTGAATCAATTCGGAACTGTAAATTGGTCCCCTGATTTGATTTGGATTCAGAGAGTCAGCCACCAAATCGGGCCGAATCTCCTCCGAATTGAATCACCTCCCAAAACTTTGCACAGCCCTGTTATACAGGCATAAAATGTTCCAATATGTTTAGTGCCAATATTACTATTACTTCTGTTCACACCCTGTTACTCATGACATTTGAATTTGGTATTGGTATATCTTTAGTGTCAAAGAGGCACTCCAGTTGCCATTATGGACAGTGGTAGCCCTAGGTGAAAATTTTAGGTGGAGAATTGTGACTCTGTAAACAGTCATTATCTTTGGCACCTTCATCCCCTTTGCGCTGTCCTGTTGCTGGCAGGATGTGCAGTTGACTCTTGCTTCCATTACTGCTGTGTAATTCTGGAATGTGAATGCTTTACACAGAAGGGAAGCAGCTGTTCAACAGGGATGCTTCATAGTGAATAGCTATTATGTTCAGCTTTTATTATTTTCTTGAATGGAGTAGGCCTCAGTGATTATGGAACAAAAACCTGATAAATTGGAATTTAAGAACATAGATAACAGAATCATTTTATAAATTTTGGTTACTCACTTATGGGGGAAAGAGCAGAAAACCTAGATTTTTCCTTCTTCCTTATAAGGATGTCACCATCAGAAAGGAAAATCCAGCCAAGTTCCTGCATAACAATGTGTAGGAAATTTGCATAACACCTATAAAAAGAGGCTGCTCTGGAAGTGTTGGCATGATATTAACCATAGCAAGGGAAGTAGTGTTGTCCAAGCATTGAGAATGCCCACGACCAATTACTAACACTTTAGCAGGCCATTTCCTTTTGAATGCACCCACTAAAATGTTAGCCATTTGATTTAATGAGCCCTTAAGTCTTCAGTTTTACAGTCCTTTGCTTCTGTGTTTGTTTGTTTTTCAGGGGGGGTTGGTTTTGGGGGGGAAGAGGGGATTGGGTGTTTTTTAGATGCATTTGAGCTCTCAAAGCTAAAAACAAAACAGATGTGGATTTATCCCATCTGGAAAGGGAGCTGTCTGTCTCCTCCGTCTCCCACATCAAATTCCCCATGGTGCTGTCTCTGCCTGACTGAACATGTGCATTTATACCTATTTAGTATCGCTAACAAGATGGCTAACCTGTGTTTGATGGATTGTTGGCACCCCTCTCCAAAGGCATTGTGTTCCTTCTTTACCGAAGCTTCTGACAACTTAGGGATTTCAGCAACCTTTTCTAAGAATCTAGAACAGCTTTACTGCAGTTCAAGGCAGGCACAAACAATACTGCCTGCATTTTTACAAATGGAAACTATAAAGCAGAATGGTACAAACAGGGGAGTTCATATAAGACAGGGGTCAGCAGGGCATTGGTACTGGACAGAATTTAGTAGTGTCATCTGTGGAAACACAATTCATTTCTAAACAGCAGGTCACTTTAGAAGAGAATCTTGGAGCTACCATTACACTCAGTCTTCTGGTTCCCAACTTAGTGGGTAGCTTCTAAGGGAAATCTCTTCTGGCACATTTGCACCCGCTGTGATGTCTTTCTTTCCTCCAGAACAGCAACATTATTGGAGTGTGTGTGTGCGTGCACATATGCATGTGCGTATGCATGCGCACATGTGTGTGTTCTGGGGGCATCCTGGGGCTGGCGAAGTGGATACCAAATCCAAAATTGCATTCCTGGGGAAGTTCTGCTTTCCTTGAAGAACGTCCAAATACTGTGGTTCCCTTTAGTCATCTTTAAGGAGGCATCAGGTAACCTAGGAAAGAAATGCTGCGCTCAGCAATGAGACATCACTTATCTGAAAACAAGCAACTCCTTACGCATAAAAAGGATAATTCAAAGGGGCTCAGGTGTCACATGCAACCATTCCTCAGCAGTAGTGTGGTGCAGCTATAGCCTGACATTTAAATGCCGAGATTAATAATTTCTACACAAATTATGAATCCAGATTCCAATCCGCAATTTGTTTCTGTGCCAAACACAGCACCTTTTGGCCTGGAGGGCCAGTCATTGCCACAAGGACACAATGCAGGCTTGTAGTGTGGATACCCTATTCTACGCTGCCTGTTGTCTGCTGGTGAAGGATTCTCTCTTGGACCCAGATTACTCTAGCCTATAGCTGTATCCTTGAGCCAGTTCTCAAACCTGGGGTCAGGTTGTACATGGAACTAATCCTTCCATCCACACAGCATGGGTCGATCTAAGATTTTAAAAAGGGGGTTGAAGATGGTAGGGTGCATAAAACAGCACATTTTTCTACAGGTAGAGAGACCAGAAGCTTTATTAATATGCTAGAGGCCTAGGACTATATTATTCAGTTTAAGATAAAAGGAAAAACAAATACAACTTTATCAGAATGTTCATTAATTAGCTACATCATATATTATGTACAAAAACACAACAAACCAGGCAAAAATTAATCAAAACATTTTGTTTCTTTAGTCCTATCATCATTAGAATGATATATATCTCTTTAAGATTTATAAAATCAAGCCTTTTTTACCATCTTGATAGTACACCCAATACTTCGCTGAAGGTTATTTCAACACTTGAGTTTATATATATAGCTAGCATTAAAAAGTCAACTGGAAGGTGGAATGAAAAATTAGAAGGAATTGGGTAGATTATAATGAGCCATGAAGTCCAGTGACTCCCTCATTGCTGCCTGAATAGAGATGCTGCTGCCAGGCAGTTTAAATTTTGGGTGGATCAGGAATGAAAGGGAAGGTGGGGGCGTGTAACTGTACCCTGGATCCACCCTAGCCTATATGCGTATGTATTATTTTGTCATGTCTTGGCTCAAAGTTGGTCAGATGTTGTGTAGCTGATACCTTGTCCCTGCTCTGACATTTTCCCCTGTTTGTTGGGCTAGGGACAGACATTCAACAAGCTGGAGCCTGAATTGATTCAATCTTTGCAGGTTAGTCTAACCTGGCTAGGCTGAATCAGTTTGTAACAGGACAGACATTCTCTCTGGACCGCGGAACTGTCAGCAGATGTCTGCAGTTGCTCAGGCCAGGTGCCCAGGGGTGCTAGAGTGTGCCTTCAGGGCAGGAAAGTGTGTTGGGACGGACAGGGCCAGTCCAGGCTGGACTGGCCAGAGAGGAGTTCAGTTCTCTCCTCCCTGTGCCCCAGGGGGGTCTGCCAGGCACTTCCCCTTCACTGCTGCAGAGGTGGGGCACCATGGCCCTGAGGCAGAGGGGGGCAGAGCAGAGGGTCAGTCTCCCGTCTACTCCTGTTAGCAGCCGGGTCTGCCTGCCATCACCTTTGCGCTTGCTCCCTGTGGCAGAAGAAGCCCCCTGCTGTCCCGTTTGCCGGATGCTGGAGGGAGGGGGAATAACCCCTGGCACTGCCAGCTGGTGTCTGGCAGGGAGCTTATTCCATCACAGAGAATGAGCGC